>JAQPPZ010003839.1:0-107494 GCA_028583015.1 Wollemia nobilis | reverse complement strand
AAGGCTATGCATTGTATAAATGCATAGGTCTTCCTTGAAATGATTAATTTTATAGAGGAGCTGATTTATTTTACTTCTTTATTTAATTTATCAAGAGTGCAATTCCTCTTACCTGAGCAAGCTCTATGCAGCTAGCTGGGTGGACTATTTGTGGGAGCTTGGCCCCACTCCCTATAGTAGTCCTCCCTTATTTATTTTTGTTCTTTATTTTTTGTAGATTAGTTTATTGCTTTAGTTCTTGATTTATTTAATTTAGGTGTGTGTTTATTTTCTTGCATATTTATTTTCTTGCACTTTATTTTCAGCATTGTACTTTATTTATTTAATTTTTCCGTACTTAGTTTATTTGGTTTGGTCGAATCTAGTTGCACAAAATTTCCCCTCCAAACTAAATAAGGTACAATCAAATTTATTCCCCAACACTAAAGGCATATACTGTGTGTAACACTCATAATTTTACGGACTTACCGGATTGATAGTTTATGGAAGAGAAATGATGTTTTTCGGGACATGAATTTTTGCTCACTATTCATCATCAACACTTTTTATTTTTATTAGTGGTCTTATCCCCACTTCTTTTTAACACCTTGTAGCAACAAAAATGACACCCTAGCAAGATAATATGATAAAATAATTAAAGTGCAATAAAATAATGATTTGTATTTTGTATTGAATATATTGGAGCCTTGGTCTCTTTTTACAATAGTATGCCCCAGTGTGAAAGGATCACATGATAAAAATATGCTTGCTTGTTTTTTAATACAAATGATAAAGGAGGAAAAACCTCTTTCATAAATCAAGTGAGGATGGGTGCCAAAGTCTTTGTTCTACAATAAAAAGTGTGTGGGTGGGCTTACATATCCTTGCAAGCCATACTTGCTTCAATATCCTTCAAGAACCTGTCACCTACACACAAATCCTATAAATAAAATAGGGTCAATAGCATGTGTGGGGCCTTCATCATGTAAGGTCCGTGTTGATATAGACAAAGTATTAGAAACCTTAAAATAGATGATTACAGAATTGAAAATATGTGTGAGATGTAAAATAATGAAATATATACCTTGTTTATTTACCTATGCTAATTTGGACCTAAATTTGGTTGACTGGACCCATGCAAATGTAGCAAACTATATTTGGGAAACATAGGTTAAATTTGGGATTTGTCAAATGCAATAGACTACAATCACTTGGCTCCTATTGGTTGAACCTCAATAAAGATGTGATCTTCCTCAGATGATTTTTGTAGCATGATAGTATTTGTTTTATCCTCTCTTAGTTGATGGAATGATGGGGATTTTGTAGGATTTTGAGAAGTGAGGGGTGTGAGGATAGGTGGCAGGCCAAGATAGCGAAGTGGTAAGGATAGGGTAGCTAAGTGGCCTAGATAGTTAGAGTGAGTCACTTGAGGTGTCTCACTTAGGACGAGAGGTTGCAAGTGATGTATTGATGAGGGTGAGAGATGTGACAAGGGTATGGGTAGTGGTGGTTAGGACACATGGAAAATTAGGGGACAATGTATCCTAGGGGGAATTTTATAAATTTTGTTAAATCTAGAAAATAAGATAATGTGCACATAAAAATGATCTAAGTGAGACCTTAGGCATATTTTTATTATGCAAAACTTAGGGTATGTAGCGTGAGTGATCAGGTTTTGGTTTCTATAGATGCCTATTTTTGCATCACATTACATGAAACATAATGCGGTGTAAAAATTAGAGACACCTAGTTTATTGGATGGAGAAATTGGTTTTGTTACCCCAACACAAAGATTGAATGATCAATAAAAATTTTGATTTTGGCTTACCCCCTCAATTGACGAATGGGAAAAAATAAAATAGATGAAACCCATGATCCAATTGACTAATTTGGATGGTGGAGTAATGTGATTTGATCTATGTAAATATCACAAATCAAGATCAAGTTAATTGCCTCAAGTTTGGATTAGGTATATGTCATCAAACCTTTGCTTTTGGCAAAATGATGTGCAATTGTGATTGTGTTAGATGACCAGCTAATAAGGGTGCATGTTTGACCCATTTTTTAAAAGGCACAATGCATATCAACTTATAATTTGTAAAGGTTCTAATTTTGTGATCCTACAAAAAGGGTTTGATGAAAGCTTTGAGCAAATTTCCTTAAACGTAGTTACCTTCAAAAATTGATTTACCAAATTGATCTGATTTAGGATAATACAAAGTGGGGTGATGTGTGGCATGCATGTATGAGTTTATTTAGTGATTTTGTGAATATTTTGGAGTATTTTGGTAACTTTTGGGGCTTTTGGGGGCCAAATTTTGCCTATGTTTGATCTTTTGCAAATGCAAGATATGTTTGGGCATACCTGGAAAATGTAGCCTACTTTTGGGTGCACTTGGAAAACACATCTTATTTTTGGATGCATATAAAGTATATTATTTTTGGATATAAATAGGTAGGGGGGCTCATTTTTAATTCATTATTGTATTTGTGAGTTAATTTTTCACAATGGAGGGAGTGGAAGAATGTGTTGCAATGGAGGGGCAAGTACCATGGTTGGAGTAGGAGGGTGTGTAGGAGAGGTAAGTATTTGTGCACCCTTATGTATTTTATGTGTTTATTTGTATGATTTTTTTTGGAAATGAAAGCGGTGTGGGTGAAAATTTTTTTCAAATAAAATGGATGAGTGATTGATGTGTTTTATTATTTTTCTAATGTAGTTAAATATGTTATTTGCATGACACTCTTTTCTCTAGTTCTACCTTGGTTTAGGAGTGGTTTGACATATGATGATTGAGATTTATTGGAGAGGGAGGGATTGGAAGGTGTTGCATGAGTGGATGTGGTTAGGTTGGATGAGGGGTACATATAAACTTTGGTAGAGAGGTGGGATCCTAGGAGGGGGACTTTTAGATCCTAACATGGGAGATGACCATTACATTGGAGGACATCTATCACATATTCTAGGTTCCTATTGAGGGACTTCTTGTTAGAGTCAAATGGGATAGGGAGTATGAGATGAGGTGCATCTATAGAAATGAGTGGTATGATGAGGATGTTAGCAAGGGAATATCTAGTACCTAGAGATGTATAGAAGTTGGAGCCACTACCTACTTATGTGATGTTCATGCTAGCTAATATGTTGTTGTTGAATAACATAGGAGATCCCTTGGAACCAGATTCAACTGGTGATTTATATGATCAATGAACCTCAGGTTGATGCTTGGTAACATACACTATTGAATCATACATATATCAAGCTTTATAAGTTGAAGAGGTAAGATAAAATGGGTTTGAGTTGTATCTTGTTACTTTAGATCTAGGGCTAGGAGCACTTCAATGTGGGTCACTCTATGGGCTTACCTTGTGAGAGGGATAGCTCACAGCCTTATGCACTTAGGTGGTAAGAAAATAAGGAGAGATAACACAACCACCCTCATCATAGTGGATAATATTACTAGGATATGTAGTTAGGGATGGTAGTTGATGATGTGTTATGGCAACTATGGAGAGGGACTAATGGATGTCTTGAGGATGGACTACAACTATGGTGAGTAAGATAGACTCAATGGGTATTTGGATGCCATGGTCATGAGAGGTATTTTATCTAGTTATATCATGTTCTACGATATTTTGGGCTACCATAGATATTTTTAAAGGATCCTATGATATATAGACACCACAATGATAATCTTAGCTTGGAATATCCTAAGGATTGGTTTGTGAATGAGTATAATGATATGATAGACATACCAAATGTAGATGATATTGGGATGACTTCTAAGTATAATGTATGGTTTGCTAAGAAACCACCTTGGGCACCTAGTTAGGTACTGTATGATGGTAGTGGGGATGATGGGGATACAACGATGATGATGGAGGAGCCTTTACAATGACAAAAATATCATCAATTGAGCATTAAGGCTAAGTCCTTGAGCGTAAAAAAGGATAGACCTATGAAATTTGGGGATATAAATGGTATGGATATTGGTGAAGGTATGGGGGTTATGAGTGAGAGGTTGAAGAGAGCTCCCATATGGGCTGAGAATAAGTGGGTGATACTCTAGGTAAAGCATGATAGCCTAGTAGAGTGGGACTAACTTTTGTGAGTCGTGGAGAATATAGAGAGTAAGAGGAAGACCCAAGATGCTAAGATCACAAGGCTATAGAGTGAGGTGGATGTAGCTATGATAGTTTACCTTTGGGTAGATGTGGTTGATAATGATCAATGATAGTAATAAGATATGGTGTATGCTCAAAAATTGAAGGATAGATTGATGGAGCAAGGCATCCTACTACCAACTTGGCCTACATTGATGATATTTAGATGCAGTCAATGATGTGAGTCAAGGCTTAGCAATTCGTATTCAAAATTTTTAAAATTATAAGAATCATTAGCATGATAGGCATATACCTCCAAGAATTCTCTTGGATTTCCTAAGGGTCCTTATAACACTAGTTAGAAACATTCATCATACTCATTTTTATGTATTTGATTTTTGATTATGAGGTTTGAGGGTTTTTTTGTACACAGCCTATGAACAAATGATGTACCCTATGATATTTATACATATACATATATACATAGCTTTAGATATCATATTTATTGTGCCTTGCACGTGTCGATTTGTTATTAGAGTGGATGGATTGATGGTATATGCTTGTGATGGAATGAATACCCTGTAAATGAATGCATATTATATTGTAATAATGTATGTCAATGAACTAATGGTGTGGCCTGATAAATTATATTTTGAATAGGTTATGGACCATTGTGTGGTAGACTTTATCTTTATTACTTAATCAGAGACACCAATATGATAATAGTGGTTCAACTATATATTGAAGGATGAAGTGGACTATAGTTCATGTGTAACAATTCAATGGTAGAATGAAATGTAGGCTCACTTATCAATTTGTTTGTCTTAGGGATTTAAAATATAAAGGTTTTTTATAAATAATAAAACATCCTAGTGATGTCAAAAAAAATCATCTATTAGTCTCACAAATATATAAGATACTAACGGTGTCCTAGAAAAGTCAAACCTCTCAAGGACCAACTGTTTGTGCATTGAATGTTCACTTCCAATTATCAATAAGTGTAGATTAATTACTTGTAACTTATACCAATAAGCTAGCTCATATGCAAGAATACATAGGTCTATACAAAATAAGGTTGCTAATGTGATAGACATGTTAGCACGTAGGGTGTAATTCAATGCCAATCAGGTATCTATAGTCCTGATGGAGATTAACCGCAAGATCTAGGGACCTAATAATTCTAGGGATTCAAGCTTTTATTTGATTTTTTTTAAATACTTGTCTTTTTGCTTTGTTCTTATCCTTTTGTTAATTATTAGGGTTATACCATGTGCATAATAGTATGATAACAGGAATCCATTCACTTTATGGAAATAGCCACACATGAATTTGTCATTTTAAAGCATCACAATATTATTAATGTGTGATAATATGTGTGGTTCAAGAGGAAACCTTATTTAACAAGGTACAACCTATAGTACCTAAGGACTATTTAAAATTCAATGGAGGTTGATTAAAATACTAGGATTGATTGAGTAACTTAAAATACCTAGAGATTCCTCAAACCAGAGGCTACCAAAGAAATAAAGTGCCATGCAAATGGTGAAATGAAAAAATGATAAGGATGTAATTTTTTTTTGCATAGTTATGAATGGTGGAATGAGACCGATACTAAAATAAAGGCACCCCTGATTAAGGCAACAAGACTTGGTAGACTAATAATAATGCAAACTAATTAAATACCAACCAATATGACAGATAAAGTGTATGACTAAACATGAAAGTAATGCATGATATGCAATGTGAAGTGAGATGAAAGTAGAATTATGAATGTGATCAACTTAAACGATTATTATGACTTATGAATTATGAATTATGATAATCCCATAACCAATAACCTTGTACATGATCTCATGGAAGTAGCTAGTTTATAATTGATATATTATTATGTTGTAGAGGTGTTAGAGGTGGAGGTGGTGTATTTATGGATGCATTGGGTTGCTCAAATAGAAAGAGATAATAAAATATGGGCTACGGGATGGGGAAAATGTAGGGGTAGAACTCATCCTCATTAGTGATGAGTACAATGGAGGCTAATTCTTCTTTGGAGCTATCAGAGGCAATGGAGAATGTGTTGAATGTTTCATCATAATCTTCCTCTGAGTCATCATTAGAAATGGTGTTGATAATGGAGATATGTGGAAATAATTTAGAAAAAGCCTTGTGTAGTTGAGTTGTGATTTCAGGGTCTACATACTCATCCTCACTATCTTTGCTATTCTCGCTATCCTCATTAGGATCTATGGTGACTTTTTGAAATGATTATTTAAATGATATTGTGTAGAATCATGGTTTGCATCCCAAACCCATGTGATCATGCACATATCCAATGTGAGGAATCAAAATATCATGAATACCCTGCTCATGTTGTCCTAAAAATTATCATTTACAATTAATGCATTGAAATTAACACATATAGAAGGATGGATTGGATAGATAATCAATTTTAGTGCAAAACTATTATTGGGGTTCAACCAAGGGAGGTGGATCGGATGAGGAATCAACCCCAACATTCACAAAATAGATCTAATTTAGCACAAAATCCATATTGTATACCGCACAAATAGCCAAGGGTGGATCACGTGGGTGATCATAATATTTGATAGCCTTAATGCGTGGTGTGGTGATTATAATATTTTAATGAATGTATTCACCAATACTTGGATTTATGAGATGAACTACAACTTATTTAGGTACGGTTGCAGATGGGGCGAATATGGAGATGGAGGTCTCAAGAGTGATCTATGGCTCAGATGGGGGCAATGATGTATGTTTCATGGGTGAATCATGGACAACCAAATATATATTTGATATAGCTAATACTGAATGTGGGAATGGTTGAATAAGGTGTACAATAGTTTGGAACTCAAGATGATGTTGGGGAATGATGGATATAGGTAAAATTGGAGTGGTGTATAATTTGGGGTGATGATTGGTTATAAATATTTATGAGGAGTTAGATGGTTGGATTTGTGAGGTGGAGGCTTGTCCCCCCTACATGAAGGTTGGATGAGTTAAAAACTAATTACTTGGGTGATATGATGTGATGTGATCTGATGAATATGATGGATGATTCATTGGATGATGAAGTGTAATGAGAAAGTGATAGGATGTTGATCATGATGTATGAATTGGATTGATGATTTGGAATATGGATGCATGATTATGGATGGGTAGGTCCTCTTGAATGAATTCTTTGGATGAGGCATTTTTATGTGAAGTTGATGTGGTAATGAGTGGAGTGATGGATAAGTGAGTGGATGGCAAAGGTGACTAATATGGGTTGGATATCAAGTTGTAGTATTTGAATAGTTCCTCATCCATTGGTATGCAATGGATTTGACCCTCTTTTATATATTTTAGATATTGGTGTAATGTCGAGGGAACAATTTTCATGTCTCTTATTCATGGGTGGACAAGAAGTATGTTATATTGCATGGCACCCTCTAGGATATCGAATAAGGTTTGAATTATTTTTACCCCTACCCATATAGGGAGGACAACATTTCTAATTATAGAGAATAAAGTTTTATTGAATGCCTATAAGGTGAAGGTGGAGTTGGTGATATGAGAAGGTGGTAGGTTAAGATGTTGTAGTGAAGTAGTTGTACTGATGTTGATGGAGGATCCAATGTTGACTAGCACTCATTTAAATACTTTTTGATCGATATGAGCTATAATGTGCAACTAAGGATTAGGCAGCTTTTTTTGCATGTTTTTAATTTCAAAATTGTAGAATGTGATTGAGGGTTCCATGCATGTTTGGATATTTCTCACAAATTTTACAAAGACATTAGGATATTGAGTCTGAAGTTCGATGGATTTAAGTATTTCCATAAATACCTCATGATGTGGTAGAGATTTTTGTATTAGCTTATAAATTGATAGTTTGGTTGAAGCCATTTTATGATATGTGTCAATTGACTCCTCAAGGTAATGGTTGGTCTTGGTGGAGGATTTTGAAGATGGATTTGGGGAGCTAGATTGACTTCTCTAGATTGTAGAGGTATGATAGCTATCAATGTCATAGGAGAGATTAATGTTTACATTGGATCATTCTATTTTTGTGCTTGGTTCATACCTATTTGACCCTGTATGGATGGCACCTACAAAACTTTGGTACTATTGAGCATTCTAGATGTGGTTGACTTGATTGGGGGGAACTATAGAAGTTGATGCCCTAGTTATTTTTGCGTGGCTTTGTGATTAGGAAGAGGTTTTTGATATATACCAAGTTTTTGGTTTTGTTGTTCTAAAGGATTATAGATATTTATAGTTCCTTTATCGATCAAATATTGTTTGATATCTTTGAAATAATAGCAATTGCTAATGTCATGACCCTTTTGAATATGAAAGGTGTAATTTTGGTACTTCTTATATCATCTACCACATGTTTTCTTGGGGTCTTCTAGTTTGATATATGGTAGTGTGATCCTTTGTTCCTCATACAACTATTGAAATATGGTGGAAAGTGGTTCAAGGAGGAGTGTAATTATGATTTGTTCAATTGTACTATCAATGTTGGTGGTTGTCTATTATGGTGGATTGATTTTGCAATTGAGGTAGGGATTGTACCACTTGATATGTTTGTTTTTGTGGTGGTTATTGTGGGTTGTTGGTACTAGACTTGAGCTTGTTGATTTTGTGATTAAGGTGCACTCAAGACCACTTGATTCACATGGCTAGATCTTGGATATCCTTTATTTTTTCCCCATAAGTGCTTTTTATTCCATTATTTCTTCTTGATCTTAATATCACCCTCTCAGGTTTTAATTTCTTTAATGAATCTAGCTTAGGTGAGGGATTATTTGAATGTCCTATATTTTTGTAGCTATAATAACAAGGATATGGGTTTTGATCAACTTATCATGAAAATTCATGTATGTTCTACCATGGGGAAGGTGACAATTTGGTGATGATTGCCCTCTAGTGGTTTCCATAATCATAAATTGACTCATATTCAAATTGGTGTAGGTTGAACAAGTTGGTCAAGGTGGTCTTATTTCTAACATTTAAGGAGAACCACTCTAGGAATAGAATCTAAAGAAAGGTTTTTTAATTTTTTTCTACCATGAAAAAATTTCATATAATCCTTGACTTTTTCCCCATATTTAGCTGCTAGTGGTACCGACAACTCCTAAAAAACCTATTTATTTACCAAAGGTTCCTGAAGGATCAAATATTCTTCTCAAAATAATACTTCCTTCCCTTATCCAACCTGCAATCTTATATTACTCCTTAGAAAACTTCTTATTTTTAGTATTGCATTCCATATGGTTGATCCTCTAGGAGAAATTACATTTCTAAAAAGGGAATGTGATTTTCTAAGTACTTCACATTCATAGTCTTCTACCACAACATACTTCCTTTTATGTGAAGTTTCCATGCATTTTTTGAGATTAAGGCTTTGTTAAAGAACTATAAATTTTTTACGTCTAACCCCCCAAGAGCATTCAAAGTGCAAACTCTAGACTAGGCTACTAGAGGAAGTCTCTACTTATATTTAGCTCCAATACATAGGAATATTTTAATATATTCTCTATCCTCCCTATTACCTTGGAGCACATTTTAAACAAAGACATAATAAATTGGTATAATTTGTAAGGTTGCTTGAAGTAGCTACATTTTTCCTACTTCGCTAAGGAGGTTGCCTTTCCACCCAACCAACTTCCTTTTAATTTTTTCTAACACAAGAGACCATATTTCCTCCTTAATGCCTCCTTAAAAAGTGGCATACCAAGGTATATGAATGGGATATTTTCTATATTACAACCAAAGTGTTTTGCAATCCTTAATTATAATTGTCTCTCTGTATTTGTAAAATAAATGTTGCTTTTAATGAAATTTATCAATTGATTTGATGCCCTTTCATATTTTTGGAGAGCATTTTTTATTTCCCTTGCCTCTCTCCATGCATCTTCTCCTATAACGAAAGTATCATCCATAATATTTTGACATGAAACTGGTTTTGAAATCCTTGCTAGTTTGATACCCTTGATTCTACCTATAGATGTGGCTACTTGTATTGATCTTCCCAATGTTTTAGCCATCAAAATAAAAATATAATGGGATGTAGGGTCACCTTGCATTATACTCCTTTGGCTCCCAAAGAAACAACAATGTTTTCCATTTATAATGACTAAAAATTTGGACGAAGAAGTACAAATTTTAACCCATTTTCTCCATTGGCTACTAAATCCAAACTTATGTACAACCTTATATAGGAAATTACATGATAATCTATCATAGGATTTATGCATATATAATTTAATAAATATACTTGGGAGTTGGGTCTCCTCTCTTCTCTATTAAATGAATTATTTCATAAACAGTGGTGATTCCATATAATAGTTATCTTCTCTATACAAACCCTCAATAAAGTAGAGAGATTATAATATGTAGCAAAATCTTGATTCTATACACCAAAGTTTTATGAGAATTTTATGGAGAGTGTTGCATAAAATTATGGGCTTGAAATCCTTCAAATATGACACTCCATATTTCTTTGAAATTACAACTATAAAATTTGTATTTTATTCTGCAAGTAAAGATTCAAAGGACTGAAATTCCCTTAATGCATATGAAATATATTTCCTCATTATATGCCAATATTTCTAAAAGAATCTAGTTGAGAATCCATCAGGTCCTAGTGCTTGATCATTCTCCCTACAAAATATAGTATTTTTAATCTCTTCATTTTAAAAAGGGATTGTTAGTCTAGGGTTCATTTCATTAGAAATCAAGGTAGGAATATTCAATAAGAGATATTTTGTATCCTCTAGATCTTCCTATCTATCTCTTATATTATGATTCTTATTTTTATCAATATTATAATTTAGAAAAATATAAGTAAAAAAACTATATTTAGATTTTATGGTTATTAAATTACGTTTATTTATTTTTAACATAGATTATGATTATATTATTGTATGAATGTTCAGTATGTGAAGTATAAACTTCTAAAGTTAAGCACTACACCAAAAAGGATCTGTAAGGGTAGTTTTTAACCACCCTTAAATACCTTTAAGGGTGGTTATTTAGCCACCATCTATGAGTGCATTGTAAAAAGTTTACATCATAGAACAATGATTAAAATCCACCCCAAAAAATTGCCCTCTTAGGGTCTATTAGGTGCTTTAAAACTACCTTAAAAGTCGCCTTAGTTTATCACTATGAGGGTGGTTTATAATTGTCCTCTTAGGGTATAGACCCTAAGAGGGTAGTACTAAACCACCCTAATAGAGCCTAAGAGGGTGGTTTTAAACCTATCTTATTATTATTTTAAAATATATATATAAAAACCTAAGAAGGCAATTTTAAACTGCCCTCTTATTATTACTTTTTCATATATATATATAAACCTAATATGCACTATATCTTTAGCTGTTTATTCAATATTACATAAATTATTAATAGAATGTCGATATGTATAACTATAACATATTTTTCTCATGAATTTTTAATATATATATAATATGAAGTGTGGTTTCCCTTTTGAGTTTTATTTTCCCATGGAATGTGTATTTGATTGCAACATTGAATCGAGAAAGTATCAAAGCTAACTTTTTATATACTGATTCTATGGTTTAATGATAAAGAGTGGTGTTGTCAGCTAAAACATAGATCAAATGAAATCAATGAGATAAGTTTTTTCTATTAAAAATATACATAAACATATAATAAAGAAGAAAATAATGAGGAATTTAACAATGGAGTTTGATAAACATGTAAAGAAAATTCTATCAAGAACACATAATAATTTTAAAAAATGATTAGAGGCTCGAGATGGAAAATATATGAGGTAAAATAAATATGCATTTTATGACTATCTTTTTTTCCTTGTCTAAGAAGTTTCATGTTATATGTAATCGTCCCCAATATTCCAATGATATTAATAAATTTTTATTAGATATTTCACATATACAAAATAAATTCAATCCCTAATGTGAATATTGACATGTGGCTAGTAGTGTAACTTCAAAACTAAATAGAGGTGTACCATTGCTATAGAATACCCTCCTCTATATCGATTCATCCAAATCACTCTTTTTGTTGAATATTTTAACTAAAGGCTAAAAACAACAAATATTCTAGATGACTTTTACCATTGAAAAAATGTGGACTTGTTCAATCTGACAGAAATCCTTGACTTGAAGGTGATCAATTTAATTATTTGAAATCTTGTTACTAGAGGGAATACCTTTCATTACAATATCACTCTTTCAATATTTCAATAAGCGTGTAAACATCTTTAATATGTAATTCCTGCAATCAGCATTTTTTTCAATCCTCTAGGTTTTTCCAAATTAGGAGAAGAGGTATACTCAATGCTATTTAAGCATCCATCCTTATCCAACCATTAGGCATGTCATAAGCTTATCATCTACAGAATCATTCTTGAGAAAATTATTGATATGATAATTTATTTCAAGATCATAATGTTCTTTAGAGTAAGTGGAATCACATTACGCATGCAAAGAATAATTTAGAATAGAAAGTATAAGTTGGTACAATAAGATGCATCTAGTCTAGATTAACTCCACATGCATCTCACATTGTCAAGGTTGTTTAGCCAACATTTTGTAGTACAATTTACCATCATTTTTGTCCTCTAGGTTTTTCCAAATTAGGATAAGAGGTATACTCAATGCTATTTACGCATCCATCCTTATCCAACAATTAGGTATGTCATAAGATTATAATCTAGAGAATCATTTTTGAGAAAATTATTGATATGAAAATTTATTTCAAGTTCAAAATGTTCTTCAGAGTAAGTGGAATCACATTACGCATGCAAAAAAAAAAATAGAATAGAAAGTGTAATTTGGTACGATAAAATGCATCTAGTCTAGATTAAGTCCACATGCATCTCACATTGTCAAGGTTGTTCAACCAAAATTTTGTAGTACAATATACCATAATTTTTGTCCACTAGAAAATATCCAATTTTGTTTAACCCAACTTGTACAACATCTTTCACATGTAGAAACTCCTAATCAGATGTAGGAGGATAAAAAATAATAATTTGTTCTAGATAATATATAAACCTCCCTAGATATACAAAAGTACAAGTTTCAAAATTTGCCATAGCAAACAATTGGACCAAAACTCATTCAAAAATAATTCAAAAAATTGGGACCTTCCATACTCACCCAACATAGGGATAAAATCATACTTGACTAAGATTCACTTGGAAGCATATCACTTGTTTACAAGGATGTACCCCTTTTATTTCAAACACTTCACTTTTTTAGCATTAGTAAAAAACCTTACTACAAAAATCATAATATCACACATTAAAATCAAATTACCTGAAGAAAAAAATAAGACTAGTACATTTTTAGTCAATTACTAGAGAAGTGATATGCTACACTTAATGCTAAGTTGCTTGAAAAATAAAATGGAACCAACATATAGGTAGGCTACACTACTTATATTCAATTATATATGAGTAAAAGAAAAGTAGCATGCAATAAACATGAAGGTTTAATTTAAAAAATTAAAAATAAAGCCCATATTCTCAAAAATGTCCACATAATTTAAAATGTAAGATACCTTAATGAATGCAGTAGCATCCTCCTATGTGGTTCCTCCAATTTATCCTATTAGAACAATACCTAGAAGAATGCCAACATAAAATTTAGCCTACTCTCTAAATATGCACCAATGACAAACTATATTTGACATAAATACTAAATTCTTGCTACTACTTAGCTTCTTAGCCTTTGTAAGTAAATAAAAAATATGAAACAATATCAAGATTTAGGTTATAAATAAGATTCCATATCCTTTTTATGGCCATTTTCTATTGCAAAACTTACAAAAAGTAGTGTACCAAGAAAAAAAATAAAGCATTTTGAATAGACATTCCTGATAAGAAGAAACACCCTTAATGGATTCTCATCTACATTCTTACTAACACAACAACATAACTATTTGTCTTACACAACATCAGAACACATGTTATCATTCTTGTTGATAGGTAAATGGAGAGGCTAATTATGTAGTTGATGCCCTATTTTTCCCCATTTATATATATCTCAGGTCTTCAAGGCCCACACAACATAGTGAATAGAGTTAGTATGACTCGATCATAGTTGCAAACCAGACCAAAAATTAAAAAAAAATTAGAACAACCAAACTCACCCCACTCCATGGATATCTACATGCATCTAGAGCATTACTCTTGTTATAGGATTATCCCATAATATATACTTCCCAATACATGGGCATGAAAGCAACAAAAAATGATATTTAGACAACCATTAGCATAAAAAAATATCAACTCAACAACTTACGTGAAGCCTAGAGTTAACAATTTTATAAAATGAAATAGTCTTAAAAATGAAACACCCAAGTTTACAAACCCCTAAAATGAACCTCCTTTAGAATACATAGGAATACAAAAAAATAACACAAACTATAAAAGTAACTTGTAAACAAAACTTCAAAATGATAATTCACTAGCATATTGAAGAAGCTACTTACCAGACAAGCAATATCACATCTTTAAACATATTATATAATTCAACCTATAGTTCAAAGTGTAAGTGGAAAGACATTACAAGAAATAGAAATCATAAAACACAGTTGAAATCACTAAGGAAATAAAGCAATTAGCCAACAATCACAATATTGTAAGAGTCAATAAGATGGTGAAGAACAAACTTAAAAGGTTAAATAGCAAGTATTTATGCTAAAAAGAACTCTAACATCTGGATATATAATAAAAAATAGGTAAACCATACAAATGTCAGAAAAGGTAAAGCCATACAATACAAGCAACCATATGAAAGGCAGCCCCTAGCCAAAGAAAAACCCAATGGACACCAAAAAAAATTTCTAATCTGTACCAGATTCTAAAATGAAACATCCATTACACAAGGTGACTAAAAATGCTATTTTTGACTATAGGTTCTCATTAGCAATGTTACATATTGTTCTCCATTTTGTAGCACTTCATCCTCATGCTTCATATCCCATGAATTAGTGGATGTTGAGTAGTGTTAGTCTATGCACCCAATGCTCCATTTTGTTCTTTCCCATGACCTCTAGCCTAATATCACCATTAGAAGTAAGCATATCTAGGTCTAACAATATCATAAAAAAAAGGCTACAACATGTCTAGACAAAGGTTTGGATATTAACTAGAATGGGCATTCCCATAAATGGCTAAAATTTTGAAACACCCAAACCAAAAGTTCATCTGTAGAGAAAGACTTGGTCTATTTTGTCATAAAGGAAGCTAAGCTTGAAAAAATTAAGAAAGACATATGTACTAAAAGAACATGCCTTAATTTCAAGAAAAAATTCATGGATGGTGGCATATGTTATTTTTTAAATAGATTTTGCATCACATTCCTAATACCCATATACTAAGAGAAATTATTTGAATGTCTGTTGATACGATTAAAATAGAAATCATTTGAACCTTAACAAGAGGAAACTTGTAACATATTTGATAAGGAATAAGAATTTTGATAGGCCAAATTCAAAAAATTCATACAAATTATTCAGAAAACAAAGTGTGGCCTGTCCAACAACAACAAATCACAACATGAATATCTTGTTGAAAGAAATGATAACAATACCTTTCTATTTGTATCTATACACAATACAATATTTAATGCATTGCACATTTATTATGGAGACATACTGGCTATACGTAAAAGAGTAATTGAAATATCTTATTGAGAAGTATATATCATATGTGTGTGACCCCGAGAAGTACGCACTGCTTACGCTACTTGCAATATCTGAAATAAAATGAAAGAAAATGAAATGCATATAATATGAAAATAACAAAGAAACGTCCTTTTATTTATATTGAAACCTGGTTACATGTCGATCCCTCAGATGGATAACCATTTTGATACAATGAATTAAAAGTGAATAAAATGTCCCCTTGCAAAGGGGAGATGTGCTTTCATAGGCTTTCCGATCTCACACATGAACTTGTTTGAGGGCTCATAGATGCATCCTTATCTAGATCTGCTCCTGGAGGGATCATGTGCTCCAGATATATTGATATGGTCTTGTAAACCTTCAGATCTATGTACATGGAAACAATAGAGCATAGTAAGTAGTACGGGCTACCTCTCCAAAAGAGGCTCTTATTAGAAAATATGATAATCCAGATAAATAAGCATAATGTGCATTGAAATATACCAGATCTAAGTAGTATGCATACAAAAATTAGAAATATTAATCTAAATGCAATGAAATATCTAGATCTATGCTAAAGCCATGTAAATGAAATAATGATAAATAAAGATCTATTACATAGAACAAAGGAATCGACCATTTTAAAACTTGGTTATGGCTATGGGCCATTGTCAAAGATAGAGACCTCTAACTTAAAGTTTACTTCAGGTCTTATGGGATGTGTTAGTCGATCCCTTGCTCAAATTGATGTTCAAGGGCCATCGAATGTGCCTTCTACACTGATTTGCAGTTTGGAATGATGGATTTGAATACTGATGCATGGATGTGGCTCAGCCGAACAATGCTCCAATGCTTCTAAAAGGGGCATATATTTTCTCTCCATTTCAATAGGGCTTCGTTGCTTAACTCTGAAACTTCATGGATCCTTTTTCTTTTGTGGGAGATTCTATATGTAGATTTCCCTCCCAGATCTAGAGCTTGGGTTTCTATAGAAGTGTCTCTCCAAATTGCATGTGACTAATCATTTTGGGTGGGAAGCATTAGTCATAAATTTGTATTGAAGGAGCAGTTAGGAGGGACTAAGGGATTTCCTCATCAAAATCCACCTGAAATCCATGTATAGGTGCAGTCAAACTGTGTGATCTAGGCTCGTATTCATGGTCAAACTATTTGTGATGTTGGCCACTATAAGTTATAACAGCCAAGTCTAGCCACTGTAGTCTCCAGTAGCCAGGTTTTATGGACGCTCTGCTTAAGAGTGGCTAAGCCTAGAGGGACCATAAATTCCTTGCTTGAGTGGTTAGGACCATTGCTTGCTCTTGGAGAGATCCAAGATGGTTCATATAGTTTATGAATGTGCCCATATGGGTAGTCTCCTAAATGTGATGCATTTTAGGTGTCTATAGATGACCCTTTTTGGGATGCGCTGTGAGAGAAACATAACGTGAAGCAAAAAAAAAGTAGACCACCTAGGGCCATATTGTAGATTGGATGATGATCATTGATCTGATCAACATAGGATACCCCAGTCATGCAGGAGGGCATGAATCCTAGAATCATTGCTTCCAATATAATGGAAGGCTTAGATGTGTGAGAGTTTGCACTCGCTCATCAAGAAATTGGGTAGATTCAGTACTACTATAGATCCGAAGGGAGGAGAGCTACAAATTTAACTGTCATATTTGCTTTTTGCTCTAGTAAAGGGTAAGCTTATTATAGTTTTTGGCAATGATTCGTAAGATGAACGTAGCTTTGACATGATCGAGATGATATTTTTCTGACTTTTATTATGATTATTGAAAATTTTAACTACCTCCTCACGCGATGAGTCGATGAGGAAAGGACAGTGAATAAAGCGATGAATCACTTTACCAAAATGAATGATTTGTATCTCTTTTAGAGGTTTACATTTATTTTTATAGAGTAGTTCTCTTTTGGGTGTGATTTCAACCTTATTTGGTAGTTTTACATCTCTATCCCTTGGGACGGTCCAACCACAATGGCCTTCTTAGGAAATCGAGGTGTTAGTTGTTCTATTGTGGCTTGTGTTGACTCACTATTTTCTATAGGAGAAATGAGATGTATCCTCGCTCCCATGGGGTGGTCCAGTCGCAATTGGCCTTCTTCAAGTTTGGAAGGAAATGTTTCAATTTTATCACAATTAGTTTACCCCATGTGACCTTATTACTTGTTCATATTGCCGATTTGTATGGGTTGCTTGTCACTACAATCACTAAGTGTATAGAACAAGTGATTGGGTACAAGGCTCTTTTGGATTTTTATTGGTTATTTTATTTTTAATTTTAATTTTTGTTATGTTTTGGTTGTTTTATTTAGATTTTGAATGCTTTGAACAAATAAGTGCCTTTTATGGCTTATTTTGTAGTGCTCTACAGTGGCAATTTGGTGCAAAATTTCTTTATTTATTGGTCATTGTTAGGTTCAGTGGTCCCCAATTGTTGTGCGTGGTCATTTTCAGGTCTAGTGGCCATGAAGTTTAGGCTGCTAGCATTGGAAGTAGCCAAGGCATGATTTTGAAAAACAAAAAGGTAAATTAGGGTTCCAAGTTGTCATTGTCACTAGTTGTAAAGTTTGATTTTGGAGCTTCGAGGTGAAAGAGAGTACTCTGACTGGGACGTTGCTGATTGGATGCCATGGCTGAGTAAAGTGATTCTTCAATAAGCAAAGGAGCCGAATCTTCATGGGTACCTCTCTAAACCTTAACTTCTATGCTATTATGGTAAAATGAACCTAATTAAGCAATTTTTGAAAATGAACCTAATTAACCACGTTAGTAATGAACTTCACCAATAATTAGGTTTCACTTAGGTTCTAGTTAGACGGGTTTCATTTAGTTTTATGATTTTGCAATTTTTTGTTATTTTTGGGCCCAAGAGGAACACCCTTGGCGTGTCGTCGTCAGTGACCAGTTTGAAAACCCAACGGTTAAATTTTTTACCATTGGGAACTGGTTGCTACCAACTGTAGCGATCGATTTGTGACCACTCTTCACGCGAGCGACCAAGGAACATTAGGTTTTTAATTTAGATTTTTATTTTTAGGCCACTTTATTGATTTTTTTTGGGAATTTTGAGTTGTTTTTATGAAAATTTTTGCACGATTAGGTGCATTTATTTATTACTCATGTATCCTTAGAGTTTTTTTATTATATTTGCACCATTTAGCATGTTTATCGCATTTATTTGGCTATAGTACATTGATATAGGACTTTATTTTATAATATTAGATCTTATCTACTCGGGATCGGGACCTAACATTACTCTGTGACCTTGTGCATGAGATGAATGACATAGAGTGGGCCTGGATCAAGGATCATGGGCTCCAGTATATCACTAGCCTACCCATTATTATGTTAGATTAGGCTGACTTGATAGCCCTAGTCCACCAGTGGGACCATAGTACCAACACATTTCATCTTCTGATCGGTGAGATGACTATCACGTCGGAGGATGTCTACCAGATTCTTAGGTTACCTTTCAATGGAGTTCCCATTGTTTCCTCCCCCACTATTGCATGATAGGGTTATGCATAAGGGGTTGGACTCAAAATGTGCTTGTAAAAAAATGGGTGAATCCTAATCAAAATCAAGGTGAATCAAGGTGAATCCTAAGCAAATCAAATAAATCATCTTCACACCAAAATTTGGTGCATTTGAATCCCTAAAACTTAAGGTTATATTTTGGGCTAATTTCGATCCATTAAATCACCTTATAACTTTAAAAAAACACCACCACTATATCAGGATCAAAAAGTACTTTCCAATGAGTACAAATACACCTATGTTTGGATATATATTGTGGCAAATTAACCCTAAGAAAAAATTTGTCCTAAAAATTTTAGGTCAATGGGCCAATGTCGAGGGTCCTCATATTAATCAATTTCCAATTTTGAAAATTCTAATATTCATCCAATTTGTGAATATTCACCACTATGCACAACCTTACTATACGACATGTTGTATTTATGAGGGTCTTTGGTGAGCATGCTGACGCTACCTCTAGGGATACTCACTTGAGGGAAATCTCTATTTCTCATTGGTATGATGAGGAGGTCTTCACTTGACTATATGTTGTGTTGCTAATGGTCATCTGCAATAGCCTTATACCTAAATTCTCTAGACTGAGGTTCCTATAGAACCTCCTAGTGATGGTACACAACATGCATCAACCCATCATTTATGCCTAGGGGAGTGCACTACTGGTGCAATGTTATGATGAGTTGTACCACATATAATATCATGGACAAAAAAATATTACCTGTAGCTTACTCCTTCAGGTCTAGGAATGGGAGCATATCAGGACTGACTACCCTAGAGGACTTCTAGTGGATATCACCAGGTTGGATAAGGATGTCTAGTGTTATAGATCTAGGTGGTCCAGGGTGCTCAAGGAGCACAAGAGCCAACATCACATAGGAGAGCTTTCCCATAATAGGGCATCTCTGATAGGTTTATAGGTTGTAGATATCATATGGAGACCCTATCATGAGTGTCCTACCTGGGATGATATTTCTATATTCATAGCGAGGACTCGCGACAACTGATGGTTGATTAGTTTCAAGGTTGGTATCTGGGAGTTCTATTACTATTACAGGGTACTCCATCAGTTTATAATTTAGTAGGATTTTCCTCTCAAGCTAGTTGTCTATCGCCCAATATATGTTGAGAAGAACTGTCCACCACCCTATGTTACAGTAGTGCTTGAGGAGTATGACCCTCTTGTAGTTGATCATGGTGTGGTAGATGTTGGAGTGATAGATGCATACTCACTCTGGTGGGGTACCCGACTATGGCATGATGGAAGCCACCTAGGGTGGTCTTTGGATGAGGTTGAGGCCATGGATCCTGAGGGGCATCGAGTGTAGGCTTAGAAAGATGATTGGGGATAAGTCAGGCAATAGGAGCAAGTGGTAGAGGAGTAAGTTGTAGGGGATCAGGTTGCCCTTGAGGAAGAGGATGTAGATCTTGAGGATCATGAGTCTCCTATCTAGGCTCAACTACACCAAGACTGAGTTTCATACAACCCAGATACAGGTATTGTAATGGGATGCCACTATCACTAATATCCAAGGACATATTGTTTACCTCACTATCAAGCGAGATGCTACTCAAATTTATGTTGTATCAGGTACAGGTGTATATATTTGGGTCGAGGTGATACATCTACAAGGGATTATAGAGGAGGATTATGCGTAGATGACATCATATGTCACCTACATTTCTACATTTAGGTCGTAGATATGGCTTCTAGATGCTACTCATCGAGAGAGGACCATAGTAGGGGGTTTAGAGTGCAACACATGAAGCACTTCTAGGCAGTCTTCATATCGATCGAGCCATAGTACCAGGTCCAAGACAGAGTGTACTAGAGGTTCCATCTCTATGCTGCCTCCCAGAGGGGGTGGTAGGGTTGGTGGTGACACTTTGTACCTTATTTGATACTTTGTACCTTTTTTGGGGTTGTAAGGTTGCCTTACCTACACGGTTATAGCTTTATTGGTGGTTTTTGTACTTACATGTACTTATTTGACACATGATTATACGATATTTAGGCTTTGAGACTCATCATGTGTATTTCTTCATGTTTATGTTTTTATGTTTATGTGATGTTGTATTATAATTTTATGATGTGATGTGATTTAATGATTTATGATGTGATGTGATGTGATAGATGTATGCTTAGATGATGTTGTTAACTATATGCTCCGATGTATGATTTATGATGTATGTAGGTGGTTTTAGCTCTTATGACTTATATTTCATGATGTTCATGTGTGGATGAATACTTTGTGATTTTATGCTATATGGTATGGTTTACATGACTTGCGCTTCATGGTGTGTGAATGACTAGATGATATGGTGTTGATAATGTTATGGATGCCTATTGGTTATATGCATGTCTAAATTTGATGTATTGATATGATGAATACCATATTTGAGATGCACTATTTATATGATGGCCATCTAATGCAAATGAACCTGTATGATTTAATCACCTAAGTCATATTAATGATTAGATATGAGTTTAACAATCTGATGGACAACACCACAGAATGCATAACAATTATGAATGTAAATAATAATTCTTAATACAAGAATTAATTATTTAAACATCTCAAATGTGAGGTGAGCTGATATGATATGCGTGATTATGATTTGAAATGATAAGTATGATTATGGGGTGAGATGAGTTATTGCTATGTATGAGGTTTTCCATGAGACTCAAAAACTCTAGTTACTTTATTAAAAGTTGTATACTGACCATACAGATCCTTTGAAGGATAAATTTATGTCGTGAAGACCTAGGTACTCATTATCCCTGTGTGTGAAAATGAATATATTAGATTAAACATATGCATTCCCTAGTGCCAGGCGGGATTCTTTCAGCTCATTGTTGTATTGGGAATCCTCAAATATTTATCCTGATCCTAATTTGGACTTTAGTTGGATTAAGACACTAGGCGATACAGAACACCTAAATCTAGCTCTTCCACATGCAAAAATTGGTCTATACCAAAGCACTGTACTTATGACAAATATATCATCATGCGTAATGTTCGACTATGTTGATAATTCTAGGATTCAAGTTCTATACTCCCTTATTTTTTTCACTTTTATTGGGATACTTGCTCATGTATAGTGGTGATAACCACTATTTATTTTGAATTTTTATTTTCTTTTGTTTTGAGCAAGGGATTTATGTAGTGATGATAATCATGTTCACTTTGTTTCTGGGTTTTTGCTTTGAATTTTGAATTTTAATTTTGCTTTGCTTGGGATTTTTTTTACTTGTTTTGATTAAAGCAAGGTATTTCTTTGCATAGGGGTGAACTTGTCCTTTTGCCAATTCTCAGCATTTCCAAACTGGTCGCATGAGGGGATGAGTAAGATAAACCTTTTCACTTTAGGATTTCTAATACCACTTCGTAGTGTTTATCTTTCCTTGTTCCAACTAGGATTTTAGTATTTTTATTAGTGATAGGATTTTGACATACACCATGTGCTATAAAAATAAACGTCATCTATTGAAAGCCAAGATAATTTTATACAAAACTAGGTATTACGGAGTGACTAGAAAACCTTAGTATATTCCTCATAGCAATAGGAAAGGGTTGTGTTGAAAAACAAAGTTACACTCATGGGTTATGGATGATGATGGATTTTGGAGATGCATGATTGAGGTACAACTATGGTGTCATTTGTAATATTGCAAGAAAAAATGTTTCTAATGTAAATGTAATGGATGCAACACCTATATGTAATGTGACTATATGGATGCAAGTGTGAATGCATAATGTAAATATTTTTTTGTAATTTTGATGCTTAAAATTATTTTTGTATTTTTTATTATTATGCATGTTTTTGAACTTTTATGTTTTTTTTTTTACCAAAGGGCTTTAAAATGCCTTTGGGGCTTTTTGTGATTTGACCAAAGGGCTTTAAGATGCCTTTGGAGCCTTTTTGTGATTTGACCAATGGGCTTTAAGATGACTTTGGAGCCTTTTTGTGATTTGACCAAGGGGATTTAATATGCCTTTGGAGCATTTTCATGCTTTGACCAAAGGGCTTTAAGATGCGTTTTAGAGCCTTTTGGTAATTATTTTTTATTTTAATGTTTTCTAATTTGTTTGTATTTTCATGATTTTTATTGTTTTTGAAACTTTTGTAGTTATTTGAATGTTTTTGATAATTTTCTATTTTATGTGTGGAATGCCTTTAAATGAATTATGTTGAGAGGCTCTAGCTCCTCAACACCTTCCAGACCCAATATTCTTAGATATGATGTAGGGCCCTATCCAATTAGCCATAAATTTGTCTCATATATGTAGCAACAGGTTTGAGTTCTACTAGTTCTCTTTGAGCACAAAATCAACAACTTTAAAGTCTCTTAGGTGGACTCTAGTATTGTAATATCATGTTAGACGATCCTAGTAGATGTAAAGATGCTCTAGAGTATTGATGAGTCTTTCATCCAAAAGGGTTAGCTGATCTAGGTAAGCTTGCCACGCAGTATCATCATTGATGAAATCTTTCAATGTGATGTGCAATATTGGAATCTCCAACTCTAAGGGTATGATGGTGTCAGTTCCATATACAAGTGGGAATAGTGTTGCCCTAGTGGGTGTTTGTATTCTAGTTTTGTAAGCCCATAATGCTAATGGTAATTGAAGATGCCAATCCTTGTGATTCTCTTCCATCATATTTTTCAATATGTCTACTATTTTCTTGTTTGAAGCTTCTGCTTACTCATTTCCCTACGAATATTATGGTGTCAAAAAACTATGTTGAATGTTGTACTTAGTTTTTAAGGCTCACACATTTTTATTTTTGAATGATGGTCCATTATCTGGGATTATTTTTAAGGGTACCCCAAAATGGCAATTGATATTATGGAGTATGAACTTTGCAATATAGGGACAAATTGTCAATGTCATGGGGACCACTTCAACCCACTTGGTTAAGTATTTAGTAGCCGTTAAAATAAATGTGTGTTGGCCTGATGATAGGGGAGATATTTTTTCAATTAGATCAAAAACCCATTGATAAAAGGGCCAAGTCACTTGGATAGGCTTTAAGGCCTAAGATGGCAAGTGTGTTAGATTTGCATGATGTTGATATTTAACACATTTCTTGATAAACTCACAGTAATGTTTCTCCATGGTGGGCCAATAATAGCCCATTCATAGAATATATTTGAAAATGGCCATGCCATTGAAGTGGCCACCGCATGTACCATCATGAGCTTGATATACTGCCCAAGATGATTATTGAGACTCTAAGCCAAGAAGGAGGACCCCATTGTAACCTTGATGATACAATATGTCTCCTAGAAATATATATATAGCCATTTTTTTCTTGAACGTTCACTTCTCGGCATGCGACAGTCCCCGTGGGACACTACCATGTTGAACACAAGCTTATACTGAGAGGGGGGTGAACAGTATAAGACCTCTTTTTACTTTTCCTTTTATACTTCAAAATAGTAAAGCAATATATCCAAAGCAATACCAAAACAAAGCACAAGATCATCCACAAAGAGACACCAATTTTAACGTGGTTCACCCAGAAAGCTCGGGCTACGTCCACAAAACTTTTCTCTAAAATTTATCTCAAAGTTCTTTGGGAAACCTTCCCAATTACAATGTTTATGGGCACCAACCCAAAGGAGACACCAATCCCCTAAACTCAAATTCGTGGGCACCGACCCACAGGAGACACCAATCCCCTAATCTAAAATTCGTGGGCACCGACCCACAGGAGACACCAATCCCCTTGTCTGAAGTTCATGGGCACCGACCCACAGGAGACACCAATCCCCTAGCTCAAGTTCATGGGCACCGACCCACAGGAGACACCAATCCCCTAGCTCTGCTCTGGCTGGTGATCCTCTAGAAGACCTCTGCCTCCGCTGCCCTTAGCAAATGGAACTCTATCCATAGAAGACACCTGTCTTCCCTGCTCTGTCGGAGACCTCTATTCTCACTCTATCACCTTAAAGCTAGTCCTTGAAATTACATTAACCACAGTCCTTCGGTCTAGCATAAATGTCCTCGTCCTCTTCTTTGATGACCAAAAGCCTTGGGCACAAATCCTCGGGTTCTTCTCATAGAACCAATGCACCTCTGTCCTCAAGTTCTCTGATAGAACTATCAACCTCAACTTCACAAGTCCTCTGCTAAGACTTGTCCAACTCTGCTCACAAGTTTATCAAGAACACTTGCTTGGCATGAACCCACAAAGAGAATGGTTAGAGACCCAATGTGATTCATCCACCTCATAGAAGCATAAAGAGAATTAATTAGAGACTCAATGTGTTCTATACTTAACTCCCAATCTCAATCTCAACTCAATCTCAAATCTCAAAAGAATAAGATAGATGTAGTATGCTTTTCTCAAGAACATGAAATACAACCCAACAATTGCCAACCATGCAATATCTCATATAACAATGATACTCATGTTCTTTCCAACAACCAATATCTTTTCTCAACCAATTAGGGCTTCAACAACAATGCTCAAAGACAAGGTTTAACCAAACATCATTCAACTCAACATTAACCTTGAAGCATTCAACCAACCATCACTAGAAAAGGAAACAAGTAGAAATCCTTTTCCCTCCAAAGATATTTGAACAAAACAGCCACCAACACAATATCACCAAATGCATAGAATAACTTGTTCAAATCAACTCAATGGAGTAAGCCCAATATCATGTATCAAGTAAAGCATTAACTTGATCAACACAACCACTATGGAAGCACTCATCCATCAATATCAAAACAGCCAACTAAGGGTTTCACCAACTCAAAGCAAGTAGCAAGACTCACAATCATAAACCCTAGTGCACAATGCTTCCACTATCTCAAACCAGAATTATGCATTCACCAAAACTCTCATCAATGATAACAATGCATAAGTAGTCTTCAACAAACCAGAAAATAGGATTTACACCCAACCAAAGGAAACCTAGTAGAATCCCTTTTCACTCCAAACTTATTTCAGAAAAACATACACCAATCATACTCATAAGAAGAATGTGCCCATACCTTATTGAAGTGAAGGAACCCCTTTGGAAATCTGCCACAATCACAAAGTTTTTTTTTTTTTGCTAATCTTCACAAAGGTTAGTAGATCACAAAATAATCAACATTATTCCACTTTTCAATAATCATCACCAAGGCCTTTAATTGCACAACTTCCTTATCTCTCCTAAAACCACTTGTACCATAAAATAAAATAAATCAAAACATTGCATAACCTTTTCACTCCCAAAACCACTTATACCATAAAATAAAATAAATCATAATAATGCATACCTTGTCACCTCATGAAAAAATTAATCCTCTTGAAAAAGAACAAGGCAAACTTCACTTTTGGAACCCCTTTGCAAAATCAGAAATACCTCTTTATACACACCTTAATTCTCCTTCTAAATAAGTTATTCAAATAGCCCTTGAAATAAGCTTTCCGACGATATATAATATGCCCCACTTTTTTAATAAATTGAAACCTTTACATGTATATATATGCCAACTTCCATTAATTGCACATAGGTCGGCCATCCATTAATTTAAACTTAACTTTAAACTTTAATATCTTCATCATCGGAGGTCCTTTTTCGATGAAACAAAATTCCACCTTGGTTTTTAAGAAAAGCCCTTTCCACATAAGCACACCATGGTTTTAAATAAAACCTTTTATTTTGTCTGCCTAGGTTTTCACAAAAACCCTTCCGCTTCTTGACATCAATGACAACATCAACACTTGAGCAAAGGCAATGTACCCAATGTACCCAAAATTGCCAACAATCTCCCCCTTTGTCATTGATGGCAAACCTTTACTGAAAAACACTTCTTAAGAGCCAAAACTGAAATCACTCTCTTTGAAGTTTTGCTCCCCCTGACTTGAAGCTCTCCTCTTCACTTGAATCTCTCCCCCTTACTCATATCTCTCCCCCTTTGTCATCAATGGCAAAGGGCCACCTTTGGGACTAAGAATGAGCTTCTTAGCTTAGTCCCTCTCCCACCTCCTGTTGAGGTGATTAATTCTGGGGTGGGAGTAAAACTCCCATTAGGCACTGATCATCATCAACGTCTATAACTTCCTTGCCGGACCTTCTCTTGAACTCTTTGTCCATATTCCTGTTCCTGTCATTGTTCTGATCCTTGGACCTGATCATGCCACTGTTCCTATTCTTGTATTCTGGAATTTCAGCTCTACATTGTCTAGCTATGTGACCTTCATTGTTGCACTTGTAACAAGTAACAATGTTATTTCTTTGAGGCATACCTGTTCTTTGAATCCACCTGTTTTGACTAAACCTGTTTCTGTTGTTTGCCTTGCAATGAACTGCCTTGTGCCCAAACTGATTGCAAGAGTAGCAATACCCATAAAAGAAATCACCACTTCTAAAACTGTTATTTACCTTCTTCACTTGAGCCATGCAATGTACAGCCATGTGACCAAACCCGTGACAAGCAAAACATCTGCCTTGAAACTTTCCATTATTTGACCTCTTAGGTCCTGAAAACTTCTCCTTCTTCTCATTCCGAATTATGTTTTCTGTTTCTATGCATCTATCATTCAAGGACTCATGATCTGAAATACTTTCCCCATCAGAACTCTCTTCCTTTTGGAGTCTCTTACTAGACTCTCCAACTTGTTCCTTGTGAGGCTTAACAAAACCAAGACCTGTTTTATCTGTTGGATTTCTTTGACTTTGGATGAGAGACTTAACCTTTTTGGAGCTATCTTGAAACCTGTATAGCTTATCCTTGTATTCTTTAGTTTCCTCTTTCAAAGAAGCCATTTTCTGATCTAATTCACTATACTCAAGCACCTTAGATTCTAACTCATTCTTGAGTTCTTGTGCCTTAGCCATAGATACGTCAAGACTTTCTATAAGTTTATCTCTCTCCATGCAACAATCATCTAACTTATCCTTGAGTCTAGCATTCTTCTTTCTTTCCTTTTTCAAGACACTAAGAGCATTAGTAAGTTCACATTCAAGATCCTCTATTTGATTGCACTTTGAATTATCAAGGCCTTTTTTAGATTTCTTATCACTAGAGGTGCTACCCTTTTCAAAAACCATACATGCATCTTCCTTATCACTTTTTGAAGCATCCTCATACATACTAGCAACCAAATCATTATTTTTGCAATTATCCTCAAGGTGCCAACACTTTCCATATCTAAGACATTTCGGTTCTTCCTCCTTTTCTGATATGAACAAAATCTCATTTTTATAATCACCTGAAGAACTTTCACTATCACTACTAAAACACTTACTTGCTTTGTCAAGGTAGATGCTCTTCTTTTCTTGATTGTTGTGCTCATATTTGGTTTTAAGAGTTGTATTGGCCTCTTCTAGTTGTTTCTTCAATGAAACAATCTCTTCCTTTTGTTTGCAACAAACAGTCTCTTTCTCATTGATCTCGATACCCGAGAGTTTCTTCACTCTTTTTGAACTCTTCTATTTTCAGCTCCGGATTGTTAATAACTTTGTTAGATTCCTCTTCATGTTTGCTGTATATACCAACTTTATTACTCATTTCTTCTGTCTGCATTCTTAAACTGTCAATTTCTTTTTCTAGCTTGCTGCAATACTCTGTTTTCCTAAAAGATTGTATTTCGAGATCTTCATAAATTTTCTTGTAATCTTCTGCTTGAACTTTCAAGCTGGTGATTATATCTTCTGCATCCTCAACCTTTTTACTCAGGTCTGAAATCAGTTTATGTTCCCAATTTGTTTCTGCATCACTTCCTTCTTCATCACACTCTTGTTCTGAATCTGTTTCTTTACCAATTTTGAACGGATCATCTTCATCTTCACTGCTACTAAACCCATGGCACTGACGTTCATTATGACCGAGTTGACCACAAACAAAACATTCTCTACCTTGTGAGCAATCAGCTGCAAAGTGACCTGTCTTCCCACATCTGGTGCAAAACTTTATTAATCTGACTTGTTCTCCACTGTTTGATTCATCTTTTGAATCTATTTCCATTCCCAAAGGAGCAATATTGAGATCATCTTCATTTTCTTTCATGACCCTGTGAGATTTCTTCTTCTTGTGTCTTATGGTTTTGCTTTTGCCTTTCCTTGCCATTTGTGTTCTTGTAAGATCTTCCTTCAAGTTGTCAAACTTTTCGAAGGAACCTTGCTCTGATACCAATTGTTGAACACAAGCTTATACTGAGAGGGGGGTGAACAGTATAAGACCTCTTTTTACTTTTCCTTTATACTTCAAAATAGTAAAGCAATATATCCAAAGCAATACCAAAACAAAGCACAAGATCATCCACAAAGAGACACCAATTTTAACGTGGTTCACCCAGAAAGCCTGGGCTACGTCCACAAAACTTTTCTCTAAAATTTATCTCAAAGTTCTTTGGGAAACCTTCCCAATTACAATGTTTATGGGCACCAACCCAGAGGAGACACCAATCCCCTAAACTCAAATTCGTGGGCACCAACCCACAGGAGACACCAATCCCCTAATCTAAAATTCGTGGGCACCGACCCACAGGAGACACCAATCCCCTAATCTGAAGTTCATGGGCATCGACCCACAGGAGACACCAATCCCCTAGCTCAAGTTCGTGGGCACCAACCCACAGGAGACACCAATCCCCTAGCTCTGCTCTGGCTGGTGATCCTCTAGAAGACCTCTGCCTCCGCTGCCCTTAGCAAATGGAACTCTATCCATAGAAGACACCTGTCTTCCCTGCTCTAGCTGGAGACCTCTATTCTCAACTCTATCACCTCAAAGCTAGTCCTCGAATTTGCACTAAACATAGTCCTTCGGTCTAGCACAAATGTCCTCGTCCTCTGTCTTTGATCAGCACCAAACACAGTCCTTGGTGGCACAAATTTGTCCTCGGTTCTTCTCATAGAACCAATGCACCTCTGTCCTCAAGTTCTCTGATAGAACTATCAACCTCAGCTTCACAAGTCCTCTACTAAGACCTATCCACCTCTGCTCACAAGTTTATCAAAAACACTTGCTTGGCATGAACCCACAAAGAGAATGGTTAGAGACCCAATGTGATTCATCCACCTCATAGAAGCATAAAGAAAATTGTTAGAGACTCAATATGTTCTATACTTAACTCCCAATCTCAATCTCAACTCAATCTCAAATCTCAAAAGAATAAGATAGATGTAGTATGCTTTTCTCAAGAACATGAAATACAACCCAACAATTGCCAACCATGCAATATCTCATATAACAATGATACTCATGTTCTTTCCAACAACCAATATCTTTTCTCAACCAATTAGGGCTTCAACAACAATGCTCAAAGACAAGGTTTAACCAACATCATTCAACTCAACATTAACCTTGAAGCATTCAACCAATCATCACAAGAAAAGGAAACAAGTAGAAATCCTTTTCCCTCCAAAGATATTTGAACAAAACAGCCACCAACACAATATCACCAAATGCATAGAATAACTTGTTCAAATCAACTCAATGGAGTAAGCCCAATATCATGTATCAAGTAAAGCATTAACTTGATCAACACAACCACTATGGAAGCACTCATCCATCAATATCAAAACAGCCAACTAAGGGTTTCACCAACTCAAAGCAAGTAGCAAGACTCACAATCATAAACCCTAGTGCACAATGCTTCCACTATCTCAAACCAGAATTATGCATTCACCAAAACTCTCATCAATGATAACAATGCATAAGTAGTCTTCAACAAACCAGAAAATAGGATTTACACCCAACCAAAGGAAACCTAGTAGAATCCCTTTTCACTCCAAACTTATTTCAGAAAAACATACACCAATCATACTCATAAGAAGAATGTGCCCATACCTTATTGAAGTGAAGGAACCCCTTTGGAAATCTGCCACAATCACAAAGTTTTTTTTTTTTTTGCTAATCTTCACAAAGGTTAGTAGATCACAAAATAATCAACATTATTCCACTTTTCAATAATCATCACCAAGGCCTTTAATTGCACAACTTCCTTATCTCTCCTAAAACCACTTGTACCATAAAATAAAATAAATCAAAACATTGCATAACCTTTTCACTCCCAAAACCACTTATACCATAAAATAAAATAAATCATAATAATGCATACCTTGTCACCTCATGAAAAAATTAATCCTCTTGAAAAAGAACAAGGCAAACTTCACTTTTGGAACCCCTTTGCAAAATCAGAAATACCTCTTTATACACACCTTAATTCTCCTTCTAAATAAGTTATTCAAATAGCCCTTGAAATAAGCTTTCCGACGATATATAATATGCCCCACTTTTTTAATAAATTGAAACCTTTACATGTATATATATGCCAACTTCCATTAATTGCACATAGGTCGGCCATCCATTAATTTAAACTTAACTTTAAACTTTAATATCTTCATCATCGGAGGTCCTTTTTCGATGAAACAAAATTCCACCTTGGTTTTTAAGAAAAGCCCTTTCCACATAAGCACACCATGGTTTTAAATAAAACCTTTTATTTTGTCTGCCTGGGTTTTCACAAAAACCCTTCCGCTTCTTGACATCAATGACAACATCAACACTTGAGCAAAGGCAATGTACCCAATGTACCCAAAATTGCCAACATTCCAAGTCTTAGGAAATATTGTAATTGGAACAACTAGTACTGATATGCTACATCCTCAACTGATAGGATGGCTTGTGCCTCTTATGGTTTGGTTTACACAAATGCAGATTGAGGTACAACCTTGTGGTGAATAGTTGTACCATTCTACGTGGGGCATTGAGAGATTAATGATCCCCAAGGTGCCTTATTTAAGAAGTCTTTGGCCTTACAAAACTAGTACTAGTCTGGATCTATATGAATCATGTTGATAAATTCCTTGTTATCCAAAGCCTCACACTAGATCACTGAATGCGAGAGAATTTTGATGTGGATGGTCATAAAATTGATAGATGTATTATGAGGGATCAAGGATGCCAAATATGCCATGGTGTTTGCAAACCTGTTTGACAAATGAGGAATTGCATCGATGTCATACCATTCTAGTTTGGTCAGATATGTGTCAAAAAGCTTATTGTAAGCTTTCAGGATAGGATCTCGATATTGAAACAGTCCCTTGACCCGGTTGACTATAAGGAGGGAGTCACCAAAGATATTTAGCCTTTTTATTTTCATGGTGATGGTTTTTTGGAGACCCAAATTTAGATCCTCATATTTTGTATTGTTATTTGTGCAAGGGAAGTCTTGCTTAAATGACAAGGGCTTTGGAGCACCCTATGGCATGAAAAAGACAATTATTGCACTGCCTCCTTGCTCACACTTTGAACCATTGAAGAACAAAGTCCTATTAGCTTTGTTTTTTGATTCTTTAGGTTTGGGTGCTTCTGATAGTGTAAATACTGCATCATCAAGAATATTTATGGTGAGGGATCTACTATTCTATAGTGGTGCCTCATCCAGTGGATCATCTATGACTTATCCCTTGATGTAAGTATGGCTTATGAACTCTAGATCAAATTCTATCAATAGCATGATCCACTTTCCAGTACGTGTATTATGATATGTCTTGTTCATCATATACTGTAAAGGATTTTGTTTGGATATTACATATGTGGTATGGGTCAAGATATAGTGGCACAACTCCTTGGTTGCAAAGACCACTACCAAACACAGTTTTTCTATGTATGCGTATCCAATTTCGTAGCTCACCAAGGTGTGGGTAATGTAATATACCACTTGCTCTTTATCTTGTGTATTATTTTGAGCTAGCATGGTGCCAAAGTAAAATATTTAGCTGATACATATAGTAGGAATGACACGTCTAGCCTTAGTGGAGCTAGGACTGGAAGCATTTCTAGGTACTCTTTTATCTTAGAAAAGGGTTGTTGTCATGCTTCGTCCCATTGGAAAGGAACCCCCTTGTGTAGTAGTTTTTTCATGGGTCAAAACTTGTTCGAAAATTGTGTGATAAATCATTTTTTGGATGCTACTTTGCCATGTAGGCTTCTTAGCTCTTTGAAATTCGTGGGTGCGATTATTTACAAGATATCCTTTACATTTTTTGGGTCTACATCGATGCCTTGTTTGGACATGATGAATCCCAAGAGTTTTCTAGAAGTTACACCAAATACACATTTCTTGGGATTCAACCTGACATTGTGCTCAATCAAGTGATATAAGACCTTTGTGAGGGTATCTGCATGCTCTTTACATAGCAACAACTTTGCTAGCAAATCATCGATGTAGTCTTTCAAAATTGTGTGCATGTAGTCATGGAAAATGTATGTCATAGCTCGTTGATATATGGCACCAACATTTTAAAGGCCAAACAACATCACTTTGTAGCAGAATATCCCCATGGAGTATTGAACATAGTTTTATACTGGTCTTCAATTTTAATCTGAATCTGATTGTAACTACAAAAATTGTCCATTAGGGAGAGCATCTCGTACCCCGTAGTTGCATCTAGAAGAGCATCTATGTTGGGCAATGGGAATGAATGTTTTGAGGTTGCCTTGTTGAGATCCCTGAAGTCCATGGAAATGAAAACTCTTCCTTTAGGGTTTCCTATGAGTACCATGTTTGATACCCATTCTAGATAGTCTATTGGAACAATAAATACTACGTCCAACAATTTTTGCAACTCATTTTTAACCATTAGGTTGGATGTGGATCTATCCCTGGCATGTCTTTGTAAGTCCAAGCAAAGATATTCAATCTCTCTCTCAATAGAGGAATTATGATAGCCTATTATTCTGGAGATAACATTTCTCTGAATTTGACTCTTTGGATGATATGGATCATCACTGATGTCTACCTCAAAATTTTCCTCTATTTCCATGTGTGACCCCTCCTCAAGCTGATGAGAAGTGGGGATTATATGGATTTCATATGCTAGGTTCATGGTTCCTAATACCTTAGGGTCAAGACCAGTGTGATACACATCATGCGCACAACCTGATTTAAAATTGAATGGTTGTAAAATCTCTTCATTGGGGAAGAAATATTCAGGCTCTAAGGGTGAATCAACTTGATCCCAATTAATGGCATCTAAATTAAGACACACTGGTTTTGATAGATCTACTGGTTTATGTAGTGGAGTGGTCAAATCAATGGGTATCATGTTGATGGATGGAATAGAATCTCCAGGACCACATGGGTAAAACTTTATCTTGAGAGGATGTACACTATGCTCGCGATGGGGCTCTAGTGGCATAGGGACCTCAGGGTCCAGCCTATGGACAAATGAGATGACTGGGTTGTTGGGAAATAGCTACTCTCTAAATATTGGTGGTTTTGGGTTGACCATATGATGGATGGCATCTAGGTTTACTAGTCTCCCTAGGAATTGAATATTGGGATCAATGGCACAAAATGCCACCTCCATTTCCACAATCAAATCAACTGGCCTCAAGTATCGAGGTCCAAGATAAGCCATCTCAATATCATCCTCAAAGTTGTCATCACTTATCCAAAATCCATTGGCATTGGTTTCTAGTCCTAGTATGGGTTGGTGTCTAGCTTGTTAATGCCCTAGATAGGTCACCTTAGTCTCATCTTCATAGTCATCATCACTTATGAAGAATCCATTAGCATTTATCTCTAGCCCAACATTGTAGCCTGCATGTCTTTGTCACAAGTAGGCCATATCTATTGAGTCCTCTTACTCATAGTCAATTTTTTTTTACCTATATATTCCATCACTTGGGATAGACTCACTTTCATCTAAGATGTAGCCACTTCTTATTTAGCCTGTCCAAACATGGTTTTGCATAGATCGCGACCCGTGGTAGGCCAATCCAGCTTCATTTTCATCCTCTCTTGGGACATAGTTGTACTCTTCTTGTTCGTATCCATGCAATGGCTCTTCTTCTCATAGTATGGATCCTAATGAGGGCACTTCAAGGGAGTATTAAGTGTGATATGTTTTAGGGGTGCGATATTTATTATCAACACCCATTCGTCACCCCAAAGGTTTCTAGAAGGGGGTCGATATGGATTCCAATTGATGTCTTATTTGAGCCCAATGTTTAACCTATCCAATGTTGCTTCTAAGGAGTCATAATGGACCTATATTTGATAGCCTAGACCACACATATCTGTAGGTAGTTGATACTATGGTCGAAATAGTAGTCTATACCCCTATTCATATAAGCCTAAACCATATCCATGCCAATGGCATTGTTCGAAGTATCTTAGCATGAACTCAGGGTTTGACAAGTAATGGACACTCATGGTAGATGGTTCATTGTCATCCTTATCTAATTTAGGAGCAATTTGGGTGCAATCTAGACCTGCATATATGAAGTTAGTCTGGTTAGGTGGGATCCTTAAGGGCGCCATCATTCCTATTGGTAGATTTGGTACTCTTGGTCATCCCATATCTTGTGCATACTCAATTATTGGCATAAATGTCATATATTGCATAAGATATTATTATAAAACTGTGTTGGCTAGGTGCACTATCACCTGGGGTGCAGATGAGATTGTTGATGATGCAGGTGAGGCAGGCTGAGGTACCTCCTTGACCCTTCCTTGGGAATGTTCCTCCTCCATGGGAGTAGGAATTTATACTACTACTTTTATCAGCCACCCTTGGTACTCTTTCTCTACTAGGGGTTACTTCAGCTTCTTCTTACCCCTAGCCTTATCTATCAAAGGCATTTCAGAATTGTCAATGGCCTTGAATGTAGGATGTGGTGCTGATGTGGATGGATCACCTCTCACTAATCTATTTTGACTTCTATACTGCATGGTTGGATATGAAGATATGATGTATAAGTACATTGATGGTAGGTCAAAATATCCTGGTAAGTCAACTTGGTGCACATACTTGAATGGCTCTTCATCATATGGGACCACATGTACTTGTTCCTCATGCACATACTTGAAGCATTGGTGCAATATCGAGGGTACACACTTCATATACCTAATACAGGGATGCCCTAGGAGGATGTTATATTGCATTACCCATTCCAATACATGATACATCATAGGGATGGTCTTATGCCCTATTTTTATATGTAAAAATATTGTGCCCACTATGGTGCATAGCACATCATTGAAAGCCCTAAGGGTGTATGAATTCAAGATGATGTTGGACTTGGGTATCTTCAAGTCCCCTATAGCCTTGGTAGTAATTATGTTGATTGATGAGTCTGTATCAATCAAAACCCACTTGAATGGTATGTTGTTGATAGATGCAATGATGTGTAAAGGCAGGTCCATTGTAGTAGTTGACACTTATTTGATTTCATGATCATAGAAACAAATCACTGGCTCTTGGAACTATTGAACTTACCCCATGAAATGTGTGAATGCATATGGGTTCTGGGGCTAGAGCTCAATTTAACTCAAAATTTCCATTAACATCTCCCTATTGAGCAAGGTGTAGTGACAATATTGTCATTGTTGTCAACACAGTCAGATAGATCTATTGATGTAGTGGACAGGAAGTTCAAAGGCTAGTTAGATGCAGAAGATAGGAGTTCAAAGGTTATTCAGAGTATGTAAAGTGATTTTCCAAGAAGACCAAAGTGGACCATCTACAAAAGATCAAATAAAAATACAAGTAAGAAAAGTGTCATGATATCACGACATATACAGTAGGCAAGAAAAACTGTCATGATTTTGCGACATGTTGGAAGAGAGAGAAGAAGAAAGAAAAACTGTCGCGATTTCATGACATGTTGGCAAGAAAGAAAAACTGTCACGATATCATGACATGTTGGCAAGAAAGAAAAATTGTCGCGATATCGTGACAAGTTGGCAAGAAAGAAAAACTATCACGATATCGCGACATGTTGAGAAGCAAGCAAAACTGTCACGATTTTGCGACATGTTGGAAGAGAGAAAGGCAAGTAGAAAAAGTGTCACGATTTCACGACATATTGCAAGGAAGTTGTACAGATGAAAAAGTGTCACGATTTCATGACATATTGCAAGGAATGTTGTACGGATAAAAAAGTGTCACAATTTTGTGACATATTGCAAAGAAGGTTGTACAGATGAAAAAGTGTCACGATTTTATGACATATTGCAAGGAAGGTTGTACGGACAAAAAAGTGTCACGATTTTGTGACATATTGCAAGGAAGGTTGTACGGACGAAAAAGTGTCTTGATTTCACGAAATATTGCAAGGAAGGTTGTAACAAAAAGTGTCACGATTTCATGACATATTGCAAGGAAGGTTGTACGGACGAAAAAGTGTCACGATTTTGCGACATATTGCAAGGAAGGTTGTACGGATGAAAAAGTGTCGTGATTTTGTGACATGTTGTAGGAGAGAGAGTTTGAAAGAAAAAGTGTCATGATTTCAGGACATAATGCAGGAGAGAGAGTCCGAAAGAAAAAGTGTTGCGATTTTGCGACATGTTGCAGGAGAGAGAGTTCGAGAGAAAAAGTGTCACGATTTCGTGACATGTTGTAAGAGAGAGATTATGAAAGAAAAAGTGTCATGATTTCATGACATAATGCAGGAGAGAGAGTCCGAAAGAAAAAGTGTCACGATTTCGCGACATGTTGCAGGAGAGAGAGTCCAAGAGAAAAAGTGTTGCGACTTCATGACATGTTGTAGGAGAGAGAGTCCGAGAGAAAAAGTGTCACGATATCATGACATGTCGGGTTTTCATGACTCGAAGGAAAGAAAAAGCGCTAAGGAGAAAGTGTCGTGATATCACATGTCGCATTTTTACGACTAAAGGAGGAGAGAGAAATTAAGAAGGTAGAAGTGTCACGATTTCATGACAAAAGTAAAGGAGAGTACGAAAGAAAAAGTGTAGCGATATCGCTACATGTTGTATTCTCACAGGCCAAAGCTAAAAGAAAGCGTACGGAGGTGAAAGTGTAGCGATATCGTGACATGTTGTGTTTTCATGAAAATAACAACAGAAGAGTTACACGGGTAGTTGAAGCCGACGAAGACCAATGTAAGCCGATAAATATTAGGGTTTGCAGTCAACTAAGATTAGGATTTGTATCTGACTGAGATCAGGGTTTATATCTGACTAAGATTAGGATTTTGATCTTGAAAATATTGTTATAAAAGGAAGGTTGTTTGAAGAGTTTCTAATGTTGAGAAGTGCAAAGTTCGGAGACAATGCGAAGTTTGGTCGTAGTGTGCAGTGTGCAAGTCGTCAAATCATTCTAAGTGCAAAGATCACAAAGGAAGCAGAGTGCACAAAGGGGAGAAGACGATCATTCGATAGTTAAGCAGTAGATTGTGCGAAGTGATAGCACAGAGAGAGCAGAGTGCGTAGAGGACAAAAAAGTGAAGCAGACCAGTCAGGGTCTTGTAAAAGCAAAGGTATCTTACTATCATTCTTCTAGTTTTAGAATTGATGTCCAATTTTGTGCATGGCATAAGGGGTTGGTGCTCCTTCTAGTTGGTGTTGGCAAATCAGAGGTTGGTGCTCCTTTCTATTGGTACAGATAAATTAGGGGTTGGTGCTCCTTCCAATGGGTGCTGGTAAACTATTTGTAAAAGTTGTTAAAGGCTGGATTTGGATGGTAGTCCAAGCAGTCATTCTTGAGGAGTAGCCACATTGGCGAACCTTGTTAAATCTTGTGTTGTGTGATGCTCTTCTGTTATTCTTGTTGTATCTTGTTTAGTTTTATTGCTTCTATTTTAAGAGTATTCAAGATTAAAAGAGCTCATTGATTCCCCCCTCTCGGTCATTGTAAGACTAACAATTGGTATCAGATCCAAGTTCCTATACAAGCTTAACTGGCTAGGGTGATCTTGGAAGTAACACAATGACAGGTGGTGAAGGTTCTCATCAAACAAAGCACCATTGTTTGATGGATCTAATTACATGTTCTGGAGAATCAGGATGTAGACATATCTCTGTGCTTTGGGTTATGACATCTAGGATTCACTTAAAGAGCAGAACAAAAATTATGAAGGATTGCACCATGAAAGAAGTGACTGGAAGAAAACAAATTTTAGAAAAGGTAACTTCAAGAGGAGAAGTTTCATCTCCAAGAATGTCAGTTCATCAGAATACAGCTCCAAAGAAGAGTTTGAAGAAGAAAAAGGTGAAGCTTTTTTCATGGCATTTGAAGAAGAAAAATAAAAAAAGGAGTTATCTCTGAAGTATGTGGTGAAAACCCTGAGGCTGAAGTAGATCTAGAAGGTGAGTTGATCTCTGCACTTGAAGAGTGGGAGATAGAAAAGAAAAATAATAAGAAACTTTCAAGAAAGCTTGTGGATGCAAATGAAATCATAACCAGTTTGAAAGTATAGATAGAAGAATCCAAGAAAATCTCTGAAGATCTCGAAGTTCAAATAACCATGAAAATAGACTATTGCAGCAAGCTAGAAGAAGAGATTGTTGGTTTGAGAATGTAGCTAGAAGAGATGAATAAGAAAATTAGTTGTTATCACAAATGTGAAGAAAGTGCTATGAAGCTGGATAAGATCATAAATGACCAAAGGCCTACAGGCATCAAGTTTGGTCTGGGTTTCATCGAAGGAGAATCATCAAATGGATCAAAGGCCAGAAATGTACAATCCATAAAGAATGAAGATAAGAAACAGGTTGATCAAGTAAAAATATCTCATGCAAAAGAAAGCAATAATGCCAGGCATAAAAGGAGAACTAAAAATGATGGATTCACCAATGTCACACATCAAAGAAGAAGAAGACCTATGGCTCCTACGACAACATGGCAAAGACCATCACCAAGGTTCAATTATCCCTTTTCTGGTTTTTGTTTTAAATGCAATGGCTATGGACATAAAATTTTAGACTGCAAATATAATGTTAGACCAAGGAATTTCACCAGTAGAAATGTTTTTTCTCCTCTGATGAATTATACGATAGAATGTTATAACTGTCATAATTTTGGGCACATTGCAAGAAACTGTAGAAGTACTTTTGCTTCAAATCAATTTTAGGGAAGAAAATTTCAACCAAATAGGGTGAGACAAAATAGAAAACTTCCCGTAAAACATGCACATGTTGTTGATAAGGGAAAGGCAAAACAAGAGCCCAAAACTTCCATCAAAATGGAGTGGAAAGAAAAAGAGCAACTTAAGGAAGAAAAGGAATCCTTAATAGTACAAACAACATTTAAAGCATAGAATAAACATGTACCATGGATACTTGACAGTGGATGCTCCAGTCATATGACAGGTAACAAACAGAAATTTGAGAAGTTACAAAAATATGAAGGTGGTTCAGTAAATTTTGGTAATAATGATGGAGCTAAGATAGTTGGCAAAGGTTCAGTTAAAATTATTGATGGAAATATTAAGTTAGAAGAAGTCTTGTTTGTGGATGGTTTGAAACATAACTTGTTGAGTGTAAGTCAGATTTGTGATAAAGGTCATGAAGTAGTTTTTAAGAAGTAGGGTTGTGAAGTCAAAAAAACAAATAGTGGAAAATTAATAGCAACTGGATCAAGGACATCTGTAAAACTATACACGCTCTCAGAGACTTCAGAAGGAGCTTGTTTTATTGGAAAGGAAGAAGAAAACTGGTTGTGGCACAAGAGACTCGGGCATATCAGTTTTGATAATCTAGTAAAAATCATCTCAAAAAAGGCAGTGAGAGATATTCCCACCATCAACAAACCTACAAACAACATTTGTGCTTCATGCCAAAAGGGGAAACAAACTAGAGTCATATTCAAAACAAAATAATACTACACAAGCAAACCTTTGGAACTAATACACACCGATTTATGTGGACCCATGAGAACACAAAGCATAAATGGTGACAAATATTTTATGTTGTGCATTGATGACTATTCCAGAATGACATGGATATTCTTCTTGAAGCATAAATCAGAAGCTTTTGATATGTTCAAGATTTTTAAAAACCAGGTTGAGAATGAAATAGGAAAGAGGACCAAATGTTTAAGATCAGACAGAGGAGGAGAATTCATTTCAGAGGAGTTTGTAGAATACTGTGAAAAATACGGTATTAGGAGACAGTTCTCAGCAGCCAGGACACCTTAGCAAAATGGAGTGGTAGAAAGAAAGAATAGGACTATGTAGGAAATGGCATGAACTATGTTCGCTAAAAGCAGAGTAGCAGATAGATTTTTGTAAGAAGCAGTCCATACTACGGTGTATATCCAAAATAGGTACATGCTGAGAACACATGAAAGCAAAACTCCTTATGAATTGTGGTTCGATAAAAGGGCAACAACAAAATACCTCAGAGTGTTTGGCAGCAAGTGCTATATCAAAATAACTAAAGATAATCTTGGTAAGTTTGAAGATAGAGCAGATGAAGGTATTTTTGTTGGTTATTCGTCTAGAAGCAAAGCTTACAAATGCTACAACAAAAAGCTAAAGAAAATTGTGGACAGTGCTGATGTTAAGTTTGATGAAGGTAAAGAACGAGTAATTAGCTTTGAAACAAACTACCCAATCTATGAAGAGGTTATTGAAGGAGATGAGGAAAATAAAATTGAAAAGATACAAAAAATTGACTCAGATGATGTAAGTTGTGATTCAGAAGCGGAAGAGAATAAGAAATTCAAAACAGGCAGCTAGCATAAAAATCATCCTAGAGATCAAATAATTGGAGACCCCAAATTTGGTGTTCAAACAAGAAGAAAAGTAGCAAGTAAATACTCTCTATTATCTAGCATTGAGCCCAAGAATGTTGTTGAAGCAAGCAAAGATGAAGGTTGGATGAAGGCAATAAATGAAGAATTAGACCAGATTGAGAAAAAAAAAACTTGGGAATTAGTACCTAGACCTGCGAACAAAAATATAATCGGGACTAAATGGATCTTTTGTAACAAATTGAATGAAGACGGACAGGTAGTCAGAAATAAAGCAAGATTGGTATGTAAGGGGTATGCACAAGTAGAAGGCATTGACTTTGAGGAAACGTTTGCACCAGTAGCTAGACTTAGCAGTCTACAAGAATTTCAAAGTTTATCAAATGGATGTGAAATCAGCTTTTTTGAATAGGAAACTTGAAGAAGAGGTTTATATTGAGCAACTTGATGGGTTCCAACTTGGTGATAATTCCAACTTTTTTTGTAAGTTGAAGAAAGCTTTATATGGCTTAAAACAGGCACCCCGAGCATGGTATGCAAGACTAGACAACTATCTCACTCAACAAAGGTTCAAGAAAGGTATGGTGGATAGTAATTTGTATGTCAAAATAGAAAATGGGCATCTTATTGTTCTTGTTGTCTATGTAGATGATATCATATTTGGCAGCAACAAAGATGAGTCATGCAAGGACTTAGCAAATAAGATGCAGAAAGAATTTGAAATGTCAATGATTGGAGAACTGTCATATTTCCTCGGATTGCAAGTTAATCAAAGTAAGAAGGGCATATTTATTTCTCAAGTTAAATATGTAAAAGAGATGCTAAAAAGGTTCACAATGGAGGACTATAAGCCAATTAGCACTCCCATGATGACAGGCTGTAAGTTGAGCAAGGATGACAAATCTCCACCTGTTGATCAAACCATGTACAAATCCATGATTGGAAGTTTACTGTACCTAATAGCTACCAGACCAGATATTTTACAGGCAGTATGCATGGTAGCACAATTTCAAGCTAATCCTAAGGAGACTCATGTAACAACGGTGAAAAGGATTCTTCGATATCTCAAGGGTACTATGGAATATGGATTATGGTATCCGAAAGGTAAAGACTTCACCCTTATTTCATATTTAGATGTCGATTGGGCAGGATGTGTAGATGACAGAAAGAGTACCAGTGAAGGTGCATTCTATCTTGGAGACAGATTAGTCGCATGGCACAGTAAGAAACAAGAGTCATTTTCTTTATCGACAACAGAGGCAGAATACATTGCAGTGACAACATGTTGTACACAGGTATTATGGATGAAACAAACCTTAAAAGATCTTGGTATTAGCTTTAGTGAGCCAATATCAATTAAGTGTGATAACACCAGTGCCATTAACATCTCCAAGAATTCGGTTATGCATTCATGCACAAAGCACATTGCCATAAGGTATCACTTTTTGAAGGAGAAAGTTGTAGAAGGTGAGGTTAAATTGGATTTTGTTCCAACCACGGAACAAGTAGCAGATATCTTCACAAAACCATTGCCCAAGGAAGTGTTTGAGTACCTTCAAAACAAATTGGGAGTGGTCACACTTCCAAAAAATTGACTAGCTATAGGGATCACATTCTGAGGGGGAGCATTTAAGTATTTGATTAACTTTTTTTTCATGTTCATAATTTGTGCTAAGTGTAACAAATTATGCCTGAGAATGTTGTGCATGGACTCAGGGGGAGTCTACAGTAGCCCTTTGGTATTATTGACAAAGGAGGAGAAGAGTTACATAAAATTGCACATGTGTTGCCAACAATTCCAAAGGGGGAGATTGTTGAGCAAGGTGTAGTGACAGTATTGTCATTGTTGTCAACACAGTCAGATAGATCTATTGATGCAGTGGATAGGAAGTTCAAAGGCTAGTTAGATGTAGAAGACAGGAGTTCAAAGGTTACTCAGAGTATGTACAGTGATTTTCCAAGAAGACCGAAGTGGACCATCTACAAAAGATCAAAGAAAAATACAAGTAAAAAAAGTGTCGCGATATCGTGACATATATAGCAGGCAAGAAAAACTATTGCGATTTCGTGACATGTTGGAAGAGAGAGAAGAAGAAAGAAAAACTATCACGATTTCATGACATGTTGGCAAGAAAGAAAAACTGTCACGATATCGCGACATGTTGGCAAGAAAGAAAAACTATCGTGATATTGCGACAAGTTGGCAAGAAAGAAAAATTGTCGCGATATCGCAACATGTTGGGAAGCAAGCAAAACTGTCGCAATATCACGACATGTTGGGAAGCAAGCAAAATTGTCACAATTTTATGACATGTTGGAAGAGAGAAAGGCAAGTAGAAAAAGTGTCACGATTTCGCGACATATTGCAAGGAAGGTTGTACGGACGAAAAAGTGTCGCAATTTCGTGACATATTACAAGGAAGGTTGTACGGATGAAAAAGTGTCACGATTTCGCGACATATTGCAAGGAAGGTTGTACGGATGAAAAAGTGTCACGATTTCACGACATATTGCAAGGAAGGTTGTATGGACGAAAAAGTGTCACGATTTCGCAACATATTGCAAGGAAGGTTGTACGGACAAAAAGTGTCACAATTTCGCAACATATTGCAAGGAAGGTTGTACGGACGAAAAAGTGTCGCAATTTCATGACATATTGCAAGGAAGGTTGTACGGATGAAAAAGTGTCACGATTTTGCGACATGTTGCAGGAGAGAGAGTCCGAAAGAAAAAGTGTCACGATTTTGTGACATAATGCAGGAGAGAGAGTCCGAAAGAAAAAGTGTTGCGATTTTGCGACATGTTGCAGGAGAGAGAGTCCGAGAGAAAAAGTGTCACGATTTCATGACATGTTGCAGGAGAGAGAGTTCGAAAGAAAAAGTGTCACGATTTTGTGACATAATGCAGGAGAGAGAGTCTAAAAGAAAAAGTCTCACAATTTCACGATATGTTATAGGAGAGAGAGTCTGAGAGAAAAAGTGTCATGACTTTGCGACATGTTGCAGGAGAGAGAGTCCAAGAGAAAAAGTGTTGCAATATCACGACATGTCGGGTTTTTGCGACCTGAAGGCAAGAAAAAGCGATAAGGAGAAAAAGTGTCACGATATCGCGACATGTTGCATTTTCACGACTAAAGGAGGAGAGAGAAAGTAAGAAGGTAGAAGTGTCATGATTTCATGACAAAAGTAAAGAAGGAGAGTACGAAAGAAAAAGTGTAGCGATATCGCTACATGTTGTATTCTCGCAGGCCAAATATAAGAGAAAGTGTACGGAGGTGAAAGTGTAGCGATATCATGACATGTGTTTTCATGGCAACAGTAACAGAAGAGTTACAGGGGCAGTTGAAGCCGACGAAGATAGATGTAAGCCGACAAAGATTAGGGTTTGCAGTCGACTAATATTAGGGTTTGTAGTCGACTGAGATCAGGGTTTACAACCGACTAAGATTAGGATTTTGATCTTGAAAATATTGTTATAAAAGGAATGTTGTTTGAAGAGTTGCTAATGTTGAGAAGTGCGAAGTTCGGAGATAGTGCGCAGAGTGCGAAGTTCGATCGTAGTGTGCAGTGTGCAAGTCATCGAATCATTCTAAGTGTGAACATCGCAAAGGAAGCAGAGTGTGCAAAGGGGAGAAGATGATCGTTTGACAGTTAAGCAGCAGATTGTGCGAAGTGATAGCGCAGAGAGAGCAGAGTGCGTAGAGGACGAAAAAGTGAAGCAAACCAGTCAAGGTCTTGTAAAAGCAAAGGTATCTTACTATCATTCTCCTAGTTTTAGAATTGAAGTCCAAGTTGGTTCTTGTCATAAGGGGTTGGTACTCATTCCATTTGGTGCTGGCAAATTAGGGGTTGGTGCTCCTTTTTGTTGGTATAGATAAATTCGAGGTTGGTGCTCCTTCCAGTCGGTGTTGGTAAATTATTTGTAAAAGTTGTTAAAGGCTGGATTTTGATGGTAGTCCAAGCAGTCATTCTTTAGGAGTAGCCACATTGGTGAACCTCATTAAATCTTGTGTTGTGTGATGCTCTTTTGTTATTCTTGTTGTATCTTGTTATAAGTTTTAACTGCTTCTGTTTTAAGAGCTATAAATTCAAGATTAAAATAGCTACACTGATTCACCCCCCCTCTCAGTGTCATTGTAAGACTAACACTCCCTATGCCTAGGGTATTGTTGTATGATATCGTAGATGGATAATTTAGCTGGAGTCATTTGTAGATTTTGCTCTAATATACTTTGAACCATTACTACAGGTTTTTTTGGTGGAAACAAAGGATTTTTTGGCACCTATCTTTACTAAGATGCATCTAGGATATTGATGGGAGCTATAGGTGGTTGTGGTTACCCATATATTCGACTCATGGTTACCAAATTAATTGATTCAACCATTTCGATACACCCCTAAATAAGAGACTCAACCCAAACTTGGTTAACTTTGGGACCCTGATCTCTAGGGACCTCATGATTTGGAAATAGGTTCTGGTATATATCCAAATCTCTATTATAGGGATCTAGTGGATTGTCAACTTTTAGCTCTCCCTTCTCGATCATGTTTTGCACAATATTCTTGAATCTGATGCAATTATCAATGTCATGCCCTTGTCTCCTGTGGTATGGGCAATGGTGATCTTCCCTGTATCCTCTTGGCTTGGGATGGTTAGGGTCAAGTAGTTGTATGTTGATAAATCTTATCCTCTATGCCTCATTTAATTGGTTGAATATCGACTGCATTGATTAATTTAGCGATGTGAAATAATGAGGTGGCTAACATTCCTTATTTTAGCTATGCTTGTCCTTGGAATCATAGTTAGCCGATGGGGGTTACGCTTGGTAGTTATGAGGTTTCTGCCCATTCCCCCCTTATGGTGTGGCTAACACAACTTGATTAACTTGAGTAGGCTTGGCCTACTTCTATTTGTTCTTGTTATTCTGATTGTTCTTACTCCATTATTTTTTATTGCAGAGCTTAAGGTCTCCCATTTTGACCTTAATGTCTTCAATAAGCTTGGATTGGGCCAAGGCTTATCCAAATGATTCATATTAATGTAGCTGTAAGAGTAGGAAAATATGTTTTGTGGAACTCTTTGTGAACATATGAACAATTTCTTCTGAGGGGACAAAGAATGATAGCATCACCATGATTTTTCTCCACATGTCTCCATAATCCATCACTGGTTTATCATCATATTACTTCAAGTTATTCAGGTTAAAAAAATTCACCTTCTTCTTAGCACCGAAGGAGAAATGTTCTAGGAATGCATTTACTAGTTGCTCAAAATTGATAATATTGTGCTTAGGCAACTGATTGAACCATTGCATTGTTGCACCTGATAATGTCATGATAAACATTCTCAGCATTAGGGCATCATCTTTGTTATGGTGGAAGCATGTGTTCATGAAGTTGGTCACATTTTCTTGTGTGTCTCCCTCCCCTTTAAACTTATCCAACATAGGCATATCAAAATACTTTGGATATGTGAGATTCAAAATTGATGGGCACAAAGGATGGTTGTGTATATTGTCTAATGTTGGCTTTTGTCCCTTTGTGTCCTTTTCTATAGACTTGACTCACTTGGTTAGTGTTTGGTATAACTTTGAGGAGATAATATCATGTTCTTGAAGGTTTACCCACAGTGGTAATGGAGGTATTTTAGTCTTGGCCATAATAGGGCCTTTGTATTCATCCCCTATGACCACATTTGGAGGTTCTGGCTGGGTTTGTTCTTGATATCCTATACTTGCTTGGTCCCTATTAAATTGTATTTTCCTGGTGTCCGGGTGTTGTTGATGTTGTGGGGCATGGTGAATATGATCATATCTAGCACCATTTCCTCATGGAGAATTGGTATGCACTTCATGTTGATACCTCTCACTAGCTATGTGTGCATCTATTCAAGATAACCTCTCTTCTAGGTCCTCACACTCCACTCTTTCTTCTCTCAAGAGTTGTTATTGTAAGCGAAGGCACCTTTTCTATTCTCTTGTTGCTTAGGATCTTCCATGCATTCCAATTCAATGCATAGCTCTTATTCAAACCTATGTAGGCGGTCCGAGTGATTTGTTATTGAGGGTTCATGTCTTTCAATTTTTGTGTGATAATTTCTAATGTTGAGACCTCTTAGGGAGATTCATATTGTGCACCTGACCCTATCTTCTAGGGAAACTTGCTCTGTGTATTGCATCAAGGGTTGAGTACGCTCGTGATCCAAAGTAGTGTATGTATTGTAGGTTTGATTTGGAGCTTCCATTGGTTCATTGGTGCATCTAGTGGCCACACTACATGAACTCCCTAAATTAGAACATGCGGTAGTGATGCTTCTTGAAGAAAGCCTCAAGGGAAACTGATCCAACTTGTTGAGTTGTCTAGTTCTCCATGGCTGATCCTACAGAGTCTCATTTGCACCAATGATTTCATGGTCTAGGGCTACTCTCCCATCCATATGGAGGCTACAAGATGTTTCGGGTCTATTACTGGGCATATCCCTATTGTTTTACCCCTCAATGGGTGGATTTGTTCTGTGTGTGTCACATGATATTTGGGATATTACCTCTCTTTCATTCTTATGTGATGATGGAGGTCTTGATCCCTCCTCATGCTGGTGTGAGGATGAAGACCTTGAAGCCTCTATATTTTTGTGCAATGAGGGAGGTTGTGATGCCTCTATAGGTCGATGCGAGGAGGGAGGTTATGATACCTCCATTCATTTATGTGATGATGGAGGTCGTTATGCCTATGTGTGTCTATATTATGAGTGGTGCCATTAGGACTCATCATTCCTATGTGATGAGGGGGGCCTTGAGGCCTCCTCATGTCTATGTTATGGGGACCCAGGAAGTGGATATCTCATTGGGGTTTCTCATGGAGTCCCTCCAAGGGTTGAGTTATCACCCCTAAGACTTGCCAAACTCCGTCCAACAACACTATGGATGGGCAGCTCAACGCTAGTGTGTTTGTGAATGTGAGGAGTACTATTTTCCCCTTCAGTAATGGATCGATGGTGGTTTCTCTATGTGTTCACCATTCTAATTTGGGTTGTCTTCTTAATTAATTTCCAAGTTACACAAACAAATTAAACGTGTGTTTATCTTGTTTAAGTATTTTAATGTGTTCCCTAAACTATCTGGTGTGTTTGGATTTGTTGATATTGATCTTTTGTCAATGCTTTGGACTTTTAATGAGGGAATTCAATCAAAGTGGATACTAAGAACACTAGTGTCAAACATGATTTCTCAAAATATTCTAGGGTACACCACTTAAATCCTAGTGGGGGGTTTGTCCAGCTCTTCCACTATGCCATAGTGGGAGATAGTTTGAACACAAGTGACTCATACCAGCTCAAAAAGAATTCTCTATTCCATCAAATGACATCTAGGGGGTAAGCCAGTGGAAGGAGATGAATTCCAACATCATTGGTATGAATTGGAGATCAGTGATGAAATACAACCTTACCAATGTTATGATAGGATGTGCAAGTGTGTGGTGTTCTTTTTATGTATTTTGAAATAGAAAGTAATGCATCAACCAGAATTCATGTCTACTTTTATACATGCCTAAAAATAGTGTTTGTCTTTAGAAAGATGCATGTTTAATGTAATATATATGCTCTTTGTTTAATGCACTTCCTACTTTGTGAACTGAGGCCATTGGTTGGTCCACATGCAAGCAAAATTACACATGAAAGCCTAGCACGTTGAGGACTAGGTCAGATGTTACAAGTAGAGGTCTACTATTTGTAGTAGTGCCTTGAGGGAAGTGAAGAGTTCTAAGAAATTTATAATGCAGTTTTCATTTCATTTTCCTCATTTTCCCTACTTAGCTATGTTTTTGCTTGTTGTTTCTTTAAAATAAATGCGGACAAAAAGTCAAAGAGACAAAAATATGTACCAAACTCAATTCCTTGCCCGATGATGACTAGGATGACCTTTGTCTCAACTCTCCTACTAGTCGTTCTTGACTAGAGCGACTGAATCTGGCCACTGACAATTGTAGCGGTTATGCTCTTCAGACCGTTGTTGACTAGAGTGGATAGACTTGCACATAAAAAGGCATCCAAAACATTAGTAACTCGGCTGAAAAACAAAACCCTGGTGGGGGTCCCACCATGATCACCATCTATGCAACCTCAAGAAGCACGCACTACTTATGCTACTTACAATATTATAATGAAATGAAATAAAAGACCATGAAATGCATATAACACAAAAATAACAAATAAATGTCCTTTTATTTATATTGAAACTCAGTTACATGTCTGTCCCTTGGAGGGATACCTATTTTGATACAATGAATTACAAGTGAATAAAATTTCCCCTTGCAAATGGGGGGTGCACTTTCATAGGCTTCTCTTTCTTGCACATGAACTTTTTTGAGCGCTCACAAATGCCTCCTTCTCTAGATCTGCTCCTGGAGGGATCATGTGCTCCGAATGTGTTGATATGGTTCTTTAAACCTACATATCTACGTATATGGAAACAATAGAGTACAATAAGAAGTATGGGTCACCTCTTTAAAAGAGGATCTTATTAGCAAATATGATAATCTGGATGAATAAGCATAATGTGCATTAAAATATACCAGATCTAAGTAGTATGCATACAAAAAATAGAAATATTAATCTAAATGCAATGAAATATTCAGATCTATGCAAAAGCCATGTAAATGAAACAATGATAACTAAATATCTATTACTTAAAACAAAGGAATCAGCCATTTTAAAACTTGGCTATGGCTATGGGTTGCTATCAAAGATAGTGATATCTGACTTAAAGGTTACTTAGGTCTTATGAGCTATCACAGTCGATCCCTTGCTTGAATTGATGTACTTATTTGACACATGATTATATGATATTTAGGCTTTGAGACTCATCATGTGTATTTCTTCATGTTTATGTTTTTATGTTTATGTGATGTAGTATTATGATTTTATGATGTGATGTGATGTGATAGATGTATGCTTAGATGATGTTGTTACCTATATGCATCGGTGTATGATTTATGATGTATGCAGGTGGTTTTAGTTCTTATGACTTATGTTTCATGATGTTCATGTGTGGATGAATGCTTTGTGATTTTATGCTATATGGTATGGTTTACATGACTTGTGCTTTATGGTGTGTGAATGACTAGATGGTATTATGTTGATAATGGTATGGATGCCTATTGGTTATATGCATGTCTAAATTTGATGTATTGATATGATGAATGCCATATTTGAGATGCACTATTTATATTATGGCCATATAATGCAAATGAACTTGTATTCTTTAATCACCTAAGTCATCTTAATGATTATATATGAGTTTAACAATATGATGGACAACACCACATAATGCATTACAATTATGAATTTAAATCATAATTCTTAATACAAGAATTAATTATTTAAACATCTCAAATGTGAGGTGAGATGATATGATAAGTGTGATTATGATTTGAAAAGATACGTATGATCATGGGATGAGATGAGTTATTACTATGTATGATTTTTGAGGTTTTCCATGAGACTCAAATACTCTAGTTACTTTATCAAAAATTGTATACTGACCATATAGAGCCTTTGAAGGATAAATTTATATCGTGAAGACCTAGGTACTCATTATCCTTGTGTGTGCAAATGAATATATTAGATGAAACATAAGCATACCCTAGTGCCAGGTGGGATTCATTCAACCCATTGTTGTATTGGGGATCCTCCAATGTTTATCCTGATCCTAAGTTGGAATTTAGTTGGATTAAGCCACTAGGCGGTAGAGGACACCTAAAGCTAGCTCTTCCACATGCAAATATTAGTTTGTACCATAGTAAGATACTTATGATAAACATATCATAATGCTTAAGGTTTGACTATGCTAAGAATTCCAGGGATTCAAGTTCTATACTCCCTTATTTTCTTCATTTTTATTGGGATACTTGCTCATGTATAGTGGTGACATCCACTATTTATTTTAAATTTTTATTTTCTTTTGTTTTGACCAAGGGATTTATGTAGTGATGATAATCATGTTCACTTTGTTTCTGGGTTTTTGTTTTGACTTTTGAATTTTGAATTTTGCTTTTCTTGGGATTTTTTTGCTTGTTTTGATTAAATCAAGGGATTTATTTGGGTAGGCGTGAACTTGTCCTTTTTCCAATTCTCAACATTTCCAAACCGGTTGCATAGGGTGATGAACAAGATAAACCTTTTCACTTTAGGATTTCTAATACCACTTTGTAGTGTTCATATTTCCTTGTTCCAACTAGGATTTTAGTGTTTTTATTAGTGATAGGATTTTGACATACACCATGTGCTATCAAACTAAACCTCATCTATCAAAATCCAAGATAACTTTCTACCACACTTGATAAAACCACTAGGTATTGCATAGTGACTAGAAAACCTTAGTATATTCCTCATAGCAATAGGAAATGGTTGTGTTGAAAAACATAGTTACACTCATGGGTTATGGATGATGATGGATTTTGAAGATGCATGATTGAGGTACAACTATGGTGTCATTTGTAAGATTGCAAACACAAATGTTTATAATGAAAATGTAATGGATACAATGCCTATATGTAATGTGACTATATGGATGCAAGTGCGAATGCATAATGTAAATATTTTTTTGTATTTTTGATGCTTTCAATTATTTTTGAGTTTTTGATTATTATGAATGTTTTTGGACTTTTTGATTTTGACCAAAGGGATTTAAAATGCCTTTGGAGATTTTTGTGATTTGACCAAAGGGCTTTAATATGCCTTTGGAGCCTTTTTGTGATTTGACCAAGGGGCTTTAAGATGCCTTTGGAGCCTTTTTGTGATTTGACCAAGGGGCTTTAAGATGCCTTTGGAGCCTTTTTTGATTTGACCAAAGGGCTTTAGGATACCTTTGGAGCCTTTTGGTAATTATTTTTTATTTTAATGTTTTCTGATTTGTTTGGATTTTCATGATTTTTATTGTTTTTGAAACTTTTGTAGTTATTTGAATGTTTTTGATAATTTTATATTTTATGTGTGGAATACCTTTAAATGAATGATGTTGAGAGGCTCTGGATACTCAACACCTTCTAGAGTTGTTAGGTGATATGCCCCAGGCCCAATCTTCTCAGATATTATGTAGGGCCCTATCCAATTAGCCATAAATTTATCTCGTAGATGTAGTGGCAGGTTTGAGTTCTGTTGGTTCTCTTTGAGCACAAGATCACCAACCTTAAAGTCTCTTAGGTGGACTCTAGTATTGTAAGCTCATGTTAGATGATCCTGGTTAATGTGAAGATGCTCTAGAGCATTGATGCATCGTTCATCTAGAAGGGTCAGCTGATCTAGGTGAGCTTGTCATGCAGTGTCGTCATTGATGAACTCTTTCAATGCGACGCACAATATTGGAATCTCCAACTCTAAGGGCATGATGGCCTCAGTGCCATATACAAGCGAGAATGGTGTTGCCCTAGTGGGCATCCGTACGCTAGTCCTGTAAGCCCATAATGGTAAGGGTAATTGTAGATGCTAGTCCTTGTGATTCTCTTTCACCATATTTTTCAAGATTGCTACTATTGTCTTATTTGAGGCTTCTTCTTGCCCGTTTTCCTATGGATAGTATGATGTCACAAAACTATGTTGAATGTTGTACTTAGACATTAAAGCTCGTACATTTTTATTTTTGAATGATGGTCCATTATCCGAGATTATTTTGAAGGGTACCCCAAAATGGCAAATGATATTGTGGAGTATGAACTCTGTAATTTGAGGACCAATTATCGATGTTAGGGGGACCGCTTCCACCCACTTGGTGAAGTATTCAGTAGCTATTAAAATAAACGTGTGTTGGTCTGATGATGAGGGAGATATTTTTTTGATTAGATCGAAACCCCACTAAGAAAAGGGCCAAGCCACTTGGATAGGCTATAAGGCCTAAGATGGCAAGTGTGTCAAATTCGCATGATGTTGATATTTAACACATTTCTTGACATACTCATAGCAATATTTCTCCATGGTGGGCCAGTAATAGCCCATTCAAAGAATCCATTTGACAATGGCCATGCCGCTGAAGTGGCCATCGCATGTACCATCATGAGCTTGAGATATTTCCCAAGCTGATTCTTGAGGCTCTAAGCAATGAAGGAGGACTCCATCATAACCTTGATGATACAATATGTCTCCTAGAAAGATATATCTAGTCACTTTTTTCTTGAATGCTCACTTCTCGACATGCGACAGTCCCTGTGGGACACTTCCAAGTCTTAAGAAATCTTGTAATTGGGATAGACAGTCCTGATATGCTATGGCCTCGATTGATAGGATGGCTTGTGCCTCCTATGGTTTGGTTTGCACAAACATAGACTGAGGGACAACCTTGTGGTGAATAGTGGTACCATTCCCCATGGGACCTTGAGAGATTAATGACCCCAAAGGTGCCTTCTTTAAGAAGTCTCTGGCCTTACAGAACTAGTCTTGGTCTAGCTCTATATGAATCATGTTGAAAGATTCCTTGTTATCCAAAGCCTCACACTAGATCGTTGAATGCGAGAGCGTTTTGATGTGGATGGTCATGAAATCAATAGACAAATTCTGAGGGATCAAGGATCCCAAAGATGCCATGGTGTCTGCAAACATTTTTTGATGAATGAGGAATTGCCTCGATGTCATACCATTCTAGTTTGGCTAGATATGTGTCAACAAGCTCCTTGTAAGATTTCAGGATAGGATCTCAATATTGAAATAGTCCCTTGACTTGGTTGACTATGAGGAGGGAGTCACCAAAGATATTTAGCCTTTTGATTTTCATGGTGATGGCTATTTGGAGACCCAAAATTAGGGCCTCATATTTGGTGTTGTTATTGGTGCAAGGGAAGTCTAGCTTGAATGACAAGGGCATTGGAGCACCTTGTGGCATGAAAAAGATAATTCTTGCACCACCTCCTTGCTCACACTTCGAACCATCAAAGAACAAAGTCATGTCAGCTTTATTTTTTGGTTCTTTAGGTTTGGGTGCTTCTGATAGTGCAAATACTACATCATCAGGAAGCTCTATGGTGAGGGGCCTACTATTCTGTAGTGGCACCTCATCCAGTTGATCGACTATGACTTGTCCCTTGATGGAATTCTAGCTTATGAACTCTAGATCAAATTATATCAATAGCATGATCCACTTTGCAGTACATGTGTTATGATATGTCTTGTTCATCATATACTACAAAGGATTTTGTTTGGATATTACATATGTGGTATGGCTCAACATATAGTGGCACAACTTCTTGGTTGTAAAGACCACTACAAAACACAACTTTTCTATGTATGCATATCCAATTTTGTAGCTCACCATGGTGTGACTAATGTAATATATTGCTTGCTCTTTATCTTGCACATTCTTTTGAGCTAACATGGTGCCCAAAGCAAAATCTATAGCTGATATGTATAGCAGGAATGGCACATCTAGCCTTGGTGGAGCTAGGACTGGTGGCGTTTCTAGGTACTCTTTGATCTTAGAAAAGGCTTGCTGACACTCTTCGTCCCATTGGAAAGGGACCCCCTTGTGTAGCAGTCAGTTCATGGGTCAACACTTATCCGAAAGTTGTGCGATAAATCATTTTATGGATGCTACTTTGCCCTATAGGCTTCTTAGCTCTTTGAAATTCATGGGAGGGGTCATTTCTAGGATAGCATTTACCTTTTCTGGGTCTACCTCGATGCCTTGTTTGGATACGATGAATCCCAAGAGTTTTCTAGAAGTTATGCCAAAGACACATTTCTTGGGATTCAACCTAACATTGTGCTCAATCAGGTGATCGAAGACCTTTGTGAGGGTCTCAACATGCTCTTTACGTAGCAATGACTTGGCTAGCAAATCATCAATGTAGTCTTCCAAAATTGTGTGCATGTAGTCATGGAAAATGTATGTCATAGCCCGTTGATATGTGGCACCAATATTTTTAAGGCCAAACGACATCACTTTGTAGTAGAATGTCCCCCATGGAGTAGTGAACATGGTTTTATGCTGGTCTTCAGGTTTAATCTGAATCTGATTGTAACCAAAAAAACCATCCATTAGGGAGAGCATCTCATGACCCATAGTTGCATCTACAAGAGCGTCTATGTTGGGCAATGGGAATGAATATTTTGGGGTTGCCTTGTTGAGATCCCTGAAGTCCATTAAAATGTAGACTCTTCCATCAGGTTTTCCTATGGGTACCATGTTTGATACCCATTCTGGATAGTCGATTGGAACAATAAAGACTACATCCAACAGTTTTTGCAACTCATTTTTAACCATCAAAGCGATGGTTGGATGCATCTTTCTAAGATTTTGCTTGACCTGATTCTTCATGGGGTCTATCAACAGGTTGTGGACAACCAACTTTGGATCTAGCCCTCGCATGTCTTTGTAAGTCCAAGCAAAGAGATTTGGTCTCTCTCTCAGTAGAGGAATTATGATGGCCTATTCTTCTAGAGATAAGCTTTCTCTGAACTTGACTTTCTTTGGTTGAGATGGATCATCGCTGATGTCTACCTCAAAATTTTCCTCTATTACCATGTGTGACCCCTCCTCAAGATGATGAGGAGTGGGGATTAGATGGATATCATCTACTAGGTTCATGGTTCCTAATGCCTCGGGGTCAAAACCAGTGTGATAGACATCGTGCACATAGCCTGATGTAAAATGGAATGGTTGTAGCATCTCTTCATTGGGGAAGAAATATTTAGGCTCTAAGGGTGAATCAACATGATCCCAATCAATGGCATCTAAATTAAGACACAATGGTTTTGATGGGTCTACTGGGTTATGGAGTGGAGTGGTCAAATCAATGGAGATCATGTTGATGGATGGAATGGAATCTCTAGGACCACATGGGTAAAACTCTATCTTGAGGGGATGTCCTCTATGCTCACGATGGGGCTCTAGTGGCATAGGGATCTCAGGGTCTAGCTTGTGGATAGATGAGATGACTAGGTCATTGGGTAATAGCTACTCTCTAAATATTGGTGGTTCTAGATTGACCATGTGATGGATGGCATCTAGGTTTACTGGTCTCCCTAGGAATCAAATATTAGGATCGATGGCATGAAATGCCACTTCCCTTTCCACAAGGAAATAAACTAGCCTCAAGTGTCGAGGTCCAAGATAAGCCATCTCGATCTCATCCTCAAAGTCATCATCGCTTATCTAGAAGCCATTGGCATTGGTTTTTAGTCCTAGGATGGGTTGGTGTCTGGCTTGTTGATGCCCTAGATAGGCCATCTCAGTCTCATCTTCATAGTCATCATCACTTATGAAGAATCCATTAGAGTTTGTCTCTGGCCCAACGTTGTAGCCTGCATGTCTTGGTCGTAAGTAGGCCATCTCTGTTGAGTCCTCTGACTCATAGTCAATTTTTTCTGACTTGTATCCTCCATCACTTGGGATAGACTCACTTTCATCTGAGATGTAGCCACTTCCTATCTGGCCTATCCAAACATGGTTCTACACATATCATGGCCCATGGTAGGCCAATCCAGCTTCATTTTCATCCTCTCTTGGGACATAGTTGTACTCTTCTTACTTGTATCCATGTAGTGGCTCTTCTTCCTATAGGATGGCTCCTAAGGGGGGCACTTCAAGGGAGGATTCAGTGTGACATGTCTTAGGAGGTGTGATATTGATTTTTGACACTCGTTCATCACCACAAAGGTTTCTATAAGGGATCGATATGGGTTCCAATCAATGTCTTGTTTGAGCCCAATATTTAACCTATCTAATGTTGCTTCTAAGGAGTCATCATGGCCCTACATTTGATAGCCTAGACCACACCTATCCATAGGTAGCTGATACTATGGTAGAAATAGCAGCCTATGCCCCTATTCATATAGGCCTAAACCATATCCATGCTAATGGCATTGTTCAAAGTATCTTAGCATGAACTCAGGGTTTGAAAAGTAATGGACACTCATGGTGAATGGCTCATCCTCATCCTTCTCTAAGTCTAGAGCAATGTGGGCACAATCTAGACCAACGTATATGAAGTTAGTCTGGTTAGGTAGGATCCCTAAGGGCACCACCATTCCTATTGGTATATTTGGGACTCTTGGTCATCCCATATCTTGTGCAGACTCAATGATTGGTGTGAATGTCACATTTTGCACAAGATATTCTCCTAGTATTGTGTTGGCTAGGTGCATTATCACTTGGGGTGTAGATGATGTTGTTGATGATGTAGGTGAGGTAGGCTGAGGTACCTCCTCGACTCTTCCTTGGGAATGTTCCTCCTCCATGGGAGTAGGAATTTCTACTGCTGCTTTGATCGGCCACCCTTGGCACTCTTTCTCTACTAGGGGTGCCTTCAACTTTTGCTTACCCCTAGCCTTATCTGTCAAAGGTATTTTAGAAGTGCTAGTGGCCTTGAATGTAGGAGGTGGTGCCGATGTGGATGGGTCACCTCTCACTGATTTGCTTTGGCTTCTAGGCTATGTGGTTGGAGATGAAGGTCTGATGTATAAGTGTATTTATGGTAGGTTGAAACCTCTTGGTAAGTCAACTTGGTGCACATACTTGAATGGATCTTCATTAGATGGGACCATATGTACTTGTCCCTCATGCACATACTTGATGCATTGGTGTAGGATCGAGGGTACGCACTTCATGTCCCTAATCCAAGGATGCCCTAGGAGGATGTTATATTGCATTGCCCCTTCCAACACATGACACATCACAGGGATGGTCTTATGCCCTAATTTTATAGGTAAAATAATTGTACCCATTGTGGTGCATAGTGTATCATTGAAATCCCTAAGGGTGTATGAAGTTGGGATAATGTTGGACTTGGGTATCTTCAAGTGCCCTATAGCCTTGGTAGTAATGATGTTGATTGATGAGCCTATATCAATCAAAACCCACTTGAATGGTATGTCATTGATAGACACAATGATGTGCAAAGGTAGGTCCATTGTAGTAGTTGGAACTTCTTTGATTTCATGATCATAAAAATGTATCACTGGCTCTTGGAACTATTGAACTTACCCCATGAAATGTGTGAATGCATTTGGGTTCTAGGGTTAGAGCTCGATTGATCTCAAAATCTCCATTAATGTCTCCCTATGCCTAGGATATTATTGTATGAACTCATAGATGGATAATTTGGTTGGAGTCATTTGTAGATTTTGCTCTAATCTACTCTGAACCATTACTACAGGTTTTGCTAGTGGACTCAGAGGATTTTTTGGCACCTGTATTTATCGGGGTGTACCTAGGATATTTATGGGATTCATAAGTGGCTATGGTTACCCATATATTTTACTCCTCATTGCCACATTAATCAATTCAACTATTTTGATGCATCCCTAAATAGGTGGCTCGACCTAGACTTGGTTAACTTGGGGATCCTGATCTCTAGGGGCCTCATGATTTGGCAATGGGTTCTAATATATACCCATATCTCTATTATCGGGAGCTAGTGGGTTGTCAACTTTTAGCTCTCCCTTCTCAATCATGTTTTGCACCACATTCTTGAATTCGATGCAATTCTTGATGTCATGCCCTTGTCTCCTGTGGTATGGGAAATGGTGATCTTCCTTGTATACTCTTGGCTTGGGATAGTTAGGGTCAAGCAGTTGTATGTCAAGAAATCTTATCCTTTATGCCTCGTTTAATTGGTTGAATATTGACTGCATCGATTCATTTAGGGGTGTGAAATAATGAGGTGGTTGAAATTCCCTATTTTTTCCCTGGTTGTCCTTGGGATCATAGTTAGCCGATGGGGGTTGCACTTGGTAGTTATGGGGTTTCTATCCATTCCCCCTTGTGGCATGGCTAACACAACCTGATTAACTTGAGCAGGCTTGGCCTGCTTCTATTTGTTCTTGTTGTTCTGATTGTTCTTGCTCCATTATTTTTTGTTGTGGAGCTTAAGGTCTCCCTCATCGATCTTAATGTCTTCAATAATCTTAGCTTGGGCAAAGGCTTCTTCTAATGATTCATATTTCTATATCTACAAGAGTAGGGAAATATGTTTTGCACAACTCTTTGTGAACATCCGAATGAGTTCTTCTAAGGGGACAAAGAATGATAGCTTCTCCATGATTTTTCTCCACTTGTCTCCATAGTCCATAACTGGCTCATCATCATATTACTTCAATTTAACTAGGTCAAACAAGTTCACCTTCTTCTTAGTGTCGAAGGAGAAATGTTCTAGGAACGCATTTCCTAGTTGCTCGAAACTAGTAATTTTGTTATTAGGCAACTGTTAGAACCATTACATTATTGTTCTCGAGAATTTCATGATGAATGTTCTCAACATCAGGGCATCATATTTGTTAAGGTGGAAGCACATGTTCATGAAGTTGGTCATGTGTTCTTGTGCATCTCCTTCCCCCTTAAAATTATCCAACCTAGGCATCTCAAAATACCTAGGATATATGGGACTCAAGACTGATGGGCACAAAGGCTAGTTGTGTATCTTGTCCAATGTTGGATTTTGTCCATTTGTGTCCTTTTATAGAGACTAGACTCACTTAGTGAGCATTTGGTATATCTTCGAGGAGATAATTTTATGTTCTTAAATGTTTACCGATGGTAATGGAGGTATTCCAATGTTGGTCCTAATTGGGCCTCTGTATTCATCCCCCATGACCACATTTTAAGGTTTTAGCTGGGTTTATTCCTGATCTCCTATCCTTGCTTGGTCCTTATTGAACTATGTTTGCCTATGGTTTGGGTATTGTTGATGTTGTGGGGTGTGGTGAATATGCTCATATCTAGAACCATTTCCTCATGGAGAATTAGCACACCCTTCGTGTTGATACCTCTCATTGGCTATGTGTGTATCTATTCGAGCTAGCCTCTCTACTAGCTCCTCATGCTCTACCCTTTCTTCTCTCAAGATTTTTTCTTGTAAGCGCAGGTACATTTTTTTGTGCTCTTCTTTCTCAAGATCTTCCATGCATTATTTTTCAATGTATAACTCTTCTTCCAACCTATGTAGGTAGTCTGAGTGACTTGCTATTGAGGGTTCATGTATTTTAACTTCTGTGCGAGGAGTTCTAATGTTGAGGCCTCTCAGGGAGATTCTTGTTGTGTGTCTACCCCTATCTTATAGGGTGACTTGCTCTATGTATTATGTTAAGGGTTGAGTATGCTCATGATCTAAAGTAGTGTATGTGTTGTGGGGTCACTTTGAAGCTTCCCTTGGTTCATTGGTGCATCTAGTGGCCACACTATGTGAACTCCCTAAAGAAAAATGTGTGGTAGTGATGCTTCTCAAATCTGGCCTCGAGGGAAACCGATCCATATCGTTGAGCTATCTAGTTCTCCATGGATGATCCTATGGAGTCCTATTTGCACCAATGAGTTCATGGTCTAGGGGCACTCTCCCATCCATAGGGAGGTTGTAGGATGTCCCGGGTCTATGATTGGGTGCAGCCCTATGGTTTTACCCCTTAGTGGGTATATTTGTTCTATGTGTGTCATATGATGTTTGGGATCTTACCTCTCTTTCCTACCTATGCAATTATGGAGGTCTTGATCCCTCCTCATGCTGGTGTGAGGATTAAGGTCTTGAAGCATCCACATGTTTGAGTGATGATGGAGGTCATGATGCCTCCATAAGTCAATGTGAGGAGGGAGGTTGTGATACCTCCATTCGTTTATGTGATGACGGAGGTCATGATGCCTCCGTGTGTCTATATGATGAGTGGTGCCATGAGGACTCCTCATTCCTATGTGATGAGGGGGGCCTTGAGGCCTCCTCATGTCTATGTGATGGGGACCTAGGAAGTGGATCTCTCACTAGGGTTTCTCATGGAGTCCCCCCAAGGGTTGAGTTGTCACCCCTAAGACTTGTCGAACTCCATCCGATGATACTATGGGTGGGTGGCTCAACACCAGTGTGTTTGTGAGTGTGAGGAGTACTAGTTTCCCCTTTGGTAATGGACCGAGGGTGGTTGCTCCATGTGTTCACCATTGTGATTTGGGTTGTCTTCTTGATTAATTTCCAAGTTATACAAATAAAGTAAACATGTGTGTATCTTGTTTAAGGATTTTAACGTGTTCCCTAAACTATTCGGTGTGTTTGGATTTGTTTATGATCTTGATCTCTTGTATATGGTTTGGAATTGGAATGAGGGAACTCAATTAAAGTGGAGACTAAAAACACTAGTACTGAACATGATTTCTCAAAAGAGTCTAGGGTACACCACTTAAATCCTAATGGGGGGTTTTACTAGCTTTTCCATTATGCCATAGTAGGAGATAGTTTGGACACAAGTGACTCATACCAACTTAGAAAGAATTCTCTATTCCATATAAGGACATCTAGGGGGCAAGTCGGTGGAAGGATATGAATTCCAACGTCACCGGTCTGAATTGGGGGTTGGTGATGAAATCCAACCTTACCAATGTTATGATAGGATGTGCAAGTGTGTGGTGTTATTTTTATGTATTTTGAAATAGAAAGTGATGCATCAACCAAAATTCATGTCTACTTTCCTACATGCCTAAAAAGAACATTTGTCTTCAGAAAGATGCATGTTTAATGTAATATAGATGATCTTTGTGTAATGCACTTCCTACTTTGTGAATAGAGGCCACTGGTTGGGCCACATGCAAGAAAACTTACACACAAAATCCTAGCACACTGGGGACTAGGGTAGACCTTACAAGCAGAGGTCCATTGTTCCTAGCAGTGCCTAGAGGAAAGTGAAGAGTTCTAAGAAACTTACAATGCAGTTTTCATTTTATTTTCCTCATTTTTCCCTACTTAGCTATGTTTTTGCTTGTTATTTCTGGAAAATAAATGCATATAGAAAGTCACAAAGAGTTAAAAATGTGTACCAACCTTAATTCCTTGCTTTATTATGACTTGCTTGACCTCTATATCAACTCTCCTACTGGCCACTATTGACCAAAATGGCTAATTATGGCCACTGACAGTTGTAGCGGCTAAGATCTTCTAGCCATTTTTGACTAGAGTGACTAGAACTACACAAAAAAGGGTATTCAAAATATTAGTAACTCATCCAAAAAACAAAACCTTGGTGGGGGTCCCATCGTGATTGCCATATGTGCGACCTTGGGAGGCATGCACCACTTACACTACTTGCAATATTATATTGAAATGAAATGAAAGACCATGAAATGCATATAACACAAAAATAAAAAAGAAAGGTCCTTTTAATTATATTGAAACCCAATTACATGTTGGTCCCTCTGAGGGATACCCATTTCGATACAATGAATTACAAGTGAATAAAATATCCCCTTGCAAAGGGGTGGTGCGCTTTCGTAGGCTTCCCGATCTCACACACAAACTTGTTTGAGGGCTCACAGATGCCTCCTTCTCCTTATCTCATCCAGGAGGGATCACATGCTCCGAATGTCTTGATATGGTCCTGTAAACCTACATATCTATGTATATGGAAACAATAGAGCACAGTAAGTAGTACGGGCTACCTCTCTAAAAGAGGCTCTTATTAGAAAATATGATAATCTAGATAAATAAGCATAATGTGCATTGAAATATACTAGATCTAAGCAGTATGCATATGAAAATTAGAAATATTAATCTAAATGCAATGAAAGATTCAGATCTATGCTAAATCCATGTAAATGAAATAATGATAAATAAATATCTATTACTTAGAACAAAGGAATCGACCATTTTAAAACCTAGCTATGACTATGGGCCATTGTCAAAGACAATGACCTCTGAATTAAAGGTTACCTTAGGTTTTATGGGTTGTGGTAGTCGATCCCTTGCTCGAATTGATTTTCAAGGGTCATCGGATGTGCCTCCTACACTAATTGGAAAAATTTGGAATGATGGATCTGAATACTGATGTGTGGACATGGCTCAACCAAACGGTGCTCCAATGCTCCTTAAAGAGATGTAGATTTTCTCTCTATTTCAACAGGTATTTGCTCCTTAACTCTAAAACTTTATGAATCCTTTTGATTTTGTGGGAGATTCTATATGTAGACTTCCCTCCCAGATCTAGAGCTTGGCTTCCTAGAGAAGTGTCTATCTAAATTACATGCGACTGACCATTATAGGTAGGAAACATTAGTCATAAATTTGAATTGAAGGGGCAGTTAGGAAGGACTCAAAGACTTCCTCATCAAAATCCACTTGAAATCCATGCATAGGTACAGTCAATATGGGTCCATATTTATGGCCATACTATTTGTGATGTTGGCTGCTATCAAGTCTAGCAGCTAGGTCTAGCCATTGTAGTCTCTAGTGGCCAGGTGTTATGGCCACTCTTCTTGAGAGCGACCAAGCCTAGAGGGGCCAAAACTACCCTGTCTGAGTGGTTAGGACCATTGCTTGCTCTTCAAGAGATCCAAGAGAGTTCATATGGTTTACGAATGTGCCCATATGGGTAGTCTCCTAAACATAATGTATTTTAGGTGTCTACAATATGATATCACTATACAATATTGGATATCAAAAAAGGTTCAAAATACATTGAGATGTTCAGCAAATGGCTACCAATTTTAACATTCAATAGTTGATAGGGATAAGAATAATTTTAACATTTACAAATCATAGGTTATGAAATGATATATTATTTATTTTATGTATATTTAACCACAACCCTATCTACTTGGGACACAAACCTTAGACATTGGACCTCCTATTTTCTAAAGAAAGAATCCATGAAAGATTCAAACTGCTAATAGAATTCATAGAAAAGTAAATGGATGCAAATATCCTTCTCCAATCATCATCTACTAGGTTTTCCATAATATTTTCTTTAAAGGATAGGAAATATCAGCCTAGAGGGATATATGGCTTATTACCAATACCCATATTCTTGTGAATAAGATACATTGGATTATCATTTATTCAAAAGAGGAAACAAATGGCTTCACAGACAATAAATTCTAGTTTTGAAATTTATATACCTACAAGTGGGAATAATTTCAACCTCTCCATCTTTGGTCCACAAATACCACTTGATATGAACCACTATAATAGGATGAACATTGTGTGTTGTTCATACATGGAAGCCTCAAAAAACCTAATGTATTTTATTTTTCCATCTTCGAATAGTTTTTTCATTTCTACAATATATAGAATAACAAACATTAGTTAAGCTACATGCACATAATATTGGTAATAACATGGTTTTGGTAACCTTAAGAGGATTTTTAAGTGCATACCGTGACTTCTATGGGGACTCTAGTATTAATTCGATGATAATAATAATGATTGATGCAATCCACATAAAGCCTTTTGATGCTTCCTTCATAGCAAACATGAACATAATTAGGATATACTATAAACTCTACCTTCCTATATACAAAATTGATTCCAAACATGGTAGCCAATTTAACTTGGTCTCTAATTCCTATGGGCCACCCTAATCATACCCCTCTCATGGGTCACTTAAGGCTTGTCTCTCCTACCTCGTGCTATTACATTAAGGATCACATCCCCTATTCCATATAAGCCCCTATCACTCCCTTCCGAACCACACAATGGTGCATAGCCCTCCTTCGGCATTCTCACTCCTCAAAACTCTTGTGCCCATCTATCATACCCTTCTCTTTTTCCCTCCCCATGTAGAAAGCAATAATTTTTTTAAGGGTGATTTTGTAGGGTGGTTTTAAACTACCATATTAGGGTCTATTTGGGTGATTTTTTACCATCGTAAAAATTTGTTGTCTTTTAGGCACCATTAAAAGATTTTTTTGATGAGGGAAGTTTAAAATTTCCCTCTTAGGTCTATCAGGGTGGGTTTTTACCACCATAAAAGCCATCATATTTTAGGCACCATTAAATTTTTTTTTGGGTGAGGGTTGTTTAAAACCACCCTCTTAGGATTTTTTACGGTGGTTTTTTACTATCGTAAAAAACTATTGCATTTTAGCTACCCTTAAAAGTAATTTTTTTGTGTAGTGAATGTATATAGTTATGAGGGTACACCAAATATAAAAATAAATGGATACTATTAGGATATCATATTTTTATTATTTATTCTACCTACTAAGCTTTGCAATAAATTTTTATTAAGAGTTTGATGCATAGAAAAAATGGTTAAAAATTGTTTATCTTCCAACCAAAAAAGTAAAAAATATATTGAGATTATCTTTGAAGGAAACATCCTTTCAATTCAAGATTCGTCATGGTTGTTTCTATTTATGGCTTATTTCATCTCTCACCTATGCTTGTATGTGAGAATTTTTTTCATACTTTGGATGTGTTAGAAAAGTGGCACTTGAAACATATGGAGGTGTAAATACGCATCCACATTCATGAATATAAAGGCAATAATATGAACCCTACCAATATTCAAAATCACAATTATTTTATGGATTGATATGAACACACATCCAAGACCAAGACTCAAGATTCAAACCACTAGATTGATATATCATTCAGTGAGTATCATCCTAGATATCTAGAAATGTATTAATTAGTGCCTAAAGTTTTTTTTGTTTGCAGGAAACTATTTCACATAGGATTGAGACTCCTCCTATGATAAAAATCTAGGAGACTCCAACTTCATTGCCTAAAGGTCAACGTGCCCTCATAGTGCAAAGATTTGTTCTTTGTGGATGAGAAGAATATTGTTGAAGAATAATTCTTGTGATAAGTTGTGATGAATCCAAGAGATATAATATCTCCATTGTTGATTTAAAGAACTTAACAAGTTGAGGAATAGGCCATAAAAGACTTGACATAAAAATGCCATAGAAGCCTTAGATAATAGGCCATAAAAACCTTAGAGAATAATCCATAGAAGTATTAATACCAAAAGCCCATATTATCCTTGGTATTGGAAAAGGCCATAGTAGCCTTGATATTGGAAAAATGCCATAGTAGCCTTAGTACTGAAAAAGGTCATAGTAGACAGAAGAACAAAAGTTTATATTGAGAGGAGGGGTGAATAGTATAAAATCAACTTTTACTTTTCTTTCCCAAATAATATTATCCAATGTTATAAATTGCAATATCAATAGCAGTAACCAAATTAATGCACAAATCATCACACACATGATAGACATGAATTTAACGTGGTTCACCCAATATGGGTTACGTCCATAGAGAAAATAATTCTTCTAAATTTTTTCAACAAATATCTTAGGAATGAATTCCCTATTTCAATGTTTATGGACATCTATCCAAAGGAGATATCAATCCCCAATACTGGATCTCTCTCCATAGGAAAAATCTATCCCCTTAGCTCTATTTTGTGGATATCTCTCTATAGGATAACTCTATCACATTTGCTCTAGTTTGTGGATCTCTATCTACAATATAACTCTATCCCATTTGCTCTGGTTTGTGGATCTCTCTCCACAGGAGAACTCTATTCCCTTTGCTCTAGTTGTGTATCTCTCTGCATAGTAGAACTCTATCTCCTTGGCCCTAGTTTGTTGATCTCTCCATAGGAGAACTCTATTCCCTTGGCTCTGGTTTGTAGATCTCTCATCTAGATAACTCTATCCCCTTGGATTTTATTTGTGGATCTCTATCCACAGGAGAACTCTATACCCATTGCTTTGGTTTCCTCAAAATTTTTCTTTTAAATCTATCTCAAATATGCACCAAACCCTATCACAAGGATAGCACAAATATAATCTAACTCATATTACAAATATCTACCTCAATATTGCTTCAAGTCTTCTCACAAGACTTTCTTAAATATGCCTTAATATTGCTTCAATTCTTCTTATAATACTTGCTCAAAACTACCTCAATGCTACTTCAAGTCTTCTCACAATACATGCTCAAATTTACCTCAATGCTTCTTCAAGTCTTCTTACAAGAATTTCTCATATTTTCTTGAGTACTGCTCATTGAACCTGTTCAAATATTTCCAAATCTAGCATAAAAACAAAGCTTATATCTTTTTCAAAAGTGTTTTCTTCAAACAAACATATTCTACCTAATTCGTTTAACCTCTGTAACATAAATAGAATGATATGTACTATGAAACACCCAATATGTCCTTTATATTCATAAATCTTGCATTTAACTAATCCAATATTTACCTCTTGCAAAATCCCTTTCAAATCCAATTAAACTAGTGTATAACTTGTTTCACAAAGATGGTCTATATTTCTTGCAAATTTTCTCTCAAGGATCAAACACAATAATTCCCAAATTTCCTTCACAAGATTTATCTCAAACACTTCACAATTACCAATGCTCAAAATGTTTCACAATGATGTACAAACTTGATCTCAATCCTAACACAAGTATTTCATATTTCTTTCAATAATAAAGCTCAATTTGTTTCACAAATCCTAACACAAATATTTCAACCATTCACACTAATCAACCCATTTTATATCCACCTTATAATTCTTAAATATTTTTCATCCAAACACCTTAAATAAAGAGTGATATAACCATACCTCTTTGATGAAGGATTTCTCTCAAAAACCTATCTCAAGATATTCTGTCTTTCTTATGCCACATTCAAGGGTTAGTTAGAATAACACTTTTTAAACCAACCATACGATATTTCCTCAACATTTAATCATAAAATATTTAATATCTTCCTTCTTATTTCCACAAGATAATTTTTTGACAATAATCAAACCCTCTCAATTTTATTTTTATCAAAAATACACACAAAAATTTAAACCATAGTCATACCTTATCACTCCTACTTATAAGAGTCACTTGTAATTCTCAATATCACAATCCAATATCCCTAAGTGCATACCATACATTAATTTTACTTTCAAGCACCTTATTGTTCCTTTATTAAAAAAAAAATCTGCTTTATAAAGTCACAACCATAATCTAAAATATCATTTTATCCTAAAAAATATTGAATTTGAAAGCATTACCCCTATCTCTCCCTAGACAATGCAATATGTTTTTTTTAACTAACAAAAATTAAACCTTATGTCTCCCTTGATCAAGCGCTAACATACCTCGACATTAAGCAAATATTTTATGCCCTTACTGTGTTTGTCACTACCACCATTGGGATTAAAACACAAAACCTCGTAGAGCCAATTCTCTAGCATGATCTAGAGTGCCAGGTAGGCTGGCCCACCTGCTGGAACCGAACATGTGCAAAAACTAATTTACTCCTTCCTTTTTTGCCCAAATGAAATTTGTAAAATTGAACTACCACAGTGATTCAAACTCAAGACCTATCCACTGCCACACCTTATGTAGGACACGCATACCACCTAGGATGATAGCCCTGTTGGAACCAATTTATGCACTCTCTCCTATGATTCGATGTCCCTGCTTGAAAAATGTGTGCTGAATTTTCTTCTTCCTCTTCCTTCGAAAAATGACGTTGTCTCCTTAATATTTGCACTCAAAAAAATAGCTTCAAATAATGTTCTCTCTAACCTAGGAAAAATGATTTATTATCCTCCTTAAATACACATTCGATTTTTGTTATGACTCGGCTCAACCTTTTATTGCCACCTTTTTTAAATTTGAATTCTTGGCACCTTTTGACAATTCAAACTTATTTTATTTTTAATATAATATTTAACCTTGGTGTTAAATATTATTTATTATAGTATTTAACCTTGGTGTTAAATAATATTTTTTCTTGTAGTCCTTTTTAAAATTAATTTATTTTTGAGAACTTTGTCCAATGCACTTTCAATCCTATTTTTAATATGTCCTTTTGGCCTAAATATTATAATATTGTTTTTTGGTATATAAGATACTATAGCTTTAATACCGGGTTCTACAGGTTGACCCAAAACCTTTTACAAAAATCAGCCCAGGGCTATTGATGAACATGTCCTTACTAAGGATCCTATATATGTAAAATCTACATGTTGCCAAAGCCATTACATTTGGTAGGGCACATAGTCTGTTATAAAAAATAAACTTCCCATACAACATTTTGGGTATACCCCGAGAAAAAACACCTACATCATAATTACAAAAAAAGAAACAGACACAAATCCCTTCCTTGAAACAGTGGAGAAACAAAAAGCTGCAGACACACATAGAAGAGTACTGAAAAAAACTCCCACAAGCTTTGTATTGACAGTTACTCTTAATAATTATTTGGTAATTGCTTTCTTTCGTATATGACATGCTTTGGGACCACATCTTGTCTTGGCCAATTAGCCTTGGAGAAGTGAACATGTTGGCTAGATTTATGGTGGTGGCTATCTGGTGGTTCGTGTGGCTCTGGTTCGAAGTCTTATATTGCCATTTATTTCCTACCATGTGATTATAAACCAACCTAAAATTACTAATATGACTAGGAGCCATGTTATCTGACATGTGACTATGCCCATTAGTCTTTGTGGTATTTCCAAGTAGCATCCACCAAGACTGACAACTCGAATAATTTTTATTGTAAGTCCATTTCAAAAAATATACAGGAATACTCATAGCCTTCGAACTTACAGTGCCTTACCTATTGATAAATTTGACTATAATTATTGGAATTATTATTTAATAATCTCCTCTACTTCTCTCGAGACACCGTGTTCCCATTTCAAAAGTCTATCACCATCGACACCCAAATTGGCCAACTTATCAACAACTTTGTTAACTTCATGAAACACATGTTGGGCTTTTCTATCTTCTATTCCCTGAAAAGGATCCTAGCCTCTTAAAAAATTGTTTTAATCCTCCAAGGAGGTGTTTTCCAATTATTGAGGAGATTTATAACATGCATAGAGTCTCCTTCTATGATCAAATTGCCTTCTAAGTCTTGAGTCATTTGAAGGCCTCTGCACATAGCTCTAGCTTCAAATTCGTTGTTTGTCCTTGTTCCTAAATATTCAGAAAACACAAGCATCATATTCCCATTAATATCTTGTACAATGCCACCAATGCCTACTCTACCAGGATTTTCCTTAGCTGCTCCATCAAAATTAAGCTTAAACCAACCTGTAGGAGGTGGGGACCAGTTAACATTGGCTCTGGGGTTGACTACCCTAGTCACAAACTCACCTAATAAGGTTAAGCTTAAATATTGAGCAAACATGGTCTCCTACAGATGAGGTTTACGACTATAAAAAGTGATAAGGTTTGCATTATCGTTGGCAAAGGATAGGATCCTGGCAATGATATTTTGATGATCATGGATAGACTCAATAAAGACTCTATGGTTCCTTTCTAACCACACCTACCAAATATAGTGACTGAGACAAATTTTCCACATGTATCTAAGTCTTTGGCTTGAAAAGGGTCAAGGCCACTGGATGAAAAAATCAAGTATGGTGGCTGGTTTAATGTAGGAAATATTGAAGACCTGAAAAACCCCACTTAGGACAGTCAAGGAAAAAGGGCACTCAAGGAAAATGTGATAAATGGTCTCCCAATTAGCCCTGCACAGATAACAACTATTATTGATACAAATACCTTTACACATCATATTATCAATGGTTAGAATTATTCCTTGGATAACCAGCTAGTAAAAGACTACAATTTTTGGAATTAAATTTTTTATCCAAACTAAGCCCTTTTGGAGGACAAAATCCTCTTCATCAAGCAGAAGCTTTTAAGTTTATTTAACAGTGAACTACCCATTTTCCGTAGGATCCCAAGTCACTTGATCTTCCTTGGGTCTCATGGGGATAAAATATTTCTTGAGAATATTACAAAGATCATTTATTTCCACTTTAAATCCCTGAATCCTTATTTGTTTCCACTTCATTCTACCTCTGTCCTCAACCATACAAGTGGATACTTTTTTGCCAATGAGTTCTTCCATGATATCTATGATTCAAGCTAAGTTAGGATATTGTGTTAGTGGTTCATCCTTAGCCCACCTATCATTCCAGAAATTTATCCTCTCACCATTGCCTAAAACCCATATTAAACCTTTTTTGATGATTTCCTTACAATTGAGAATTGCTTTCCAAAAAGTAGACCCTCTGATTGGAACTGAGTCACTTAGAAATTCCATATTTTGAAGATACTTTTATTTGATGATAGTTGTCCATTCATTTTCTTCACGACAAATGTGGTGCCACACCTACTAAGCTAGTAAAGCTAAATTTATATGAACAATTCTCCTCATACCTAAGTCCCCATTTTCCCTGGTTCTGTGCACTTTGGTCCATCCTACAAGGTGTATCCTTTTTTTCTCCTCTGATCCAGTCCATAAAAATTATTTTTGGAGTTTCTCAATTTTCTGGAAAACCATCACAAGGGCTTTGAAAACGGAGAGGAAATATACTAGAATGCTTTGAATATAGGCCTTAGTGAGGGTCAACTTTCCTGTTTGATATAGAAGATGACCTTTCCATCCAGTAAGTTTTTTTGAATTCTTTCAATAACCCTATACTACATTGACTCTCTGAAAGAACAAATGAAAATAGGGAGATCAAGATACAAAGTGGGGAGGTTTGCTATATCACACCATAAAAATTTTACAATCCTTCCTTGTATATGAATGGGGGTGTTCATGAAATATAACTTGCTTTTACTGAAATTAACTTTCTGACCAGCAACATCCTTGTAGAGTTGCAGGATGTATTTAATTCTTTTGGCCTCAACCACCAATGCATTAGTCAATGGAATGGTATCATCAAAAAATTATTGGTGAGAAATAGCCCTAGTGAGAGATGTTGCCTTGATTCCTAATATTAGCCTTGAACTACAAGCATTTTTTATGGTTCTGCCTAAATATTTTGCCACAATGATGAATAACATGGGGCTGATAGGGTCCCCCTATTGAATTCCTCTATGACTTTGAAAGTAACTAGCAGTTGTTCCATTAACTAGAATCAAGAACCATGCTTTAGAAATGAATTATTTGATCAAATTAACACATTTGTGGTGAAAACCAAACTTAAGGAGGACAATAATCAAAAAGTCCCAATTTAGCCTATCAAATGCTTTGTTCATATCAAGCTTGAGGGAAAAAAACATACCTGTTATTCTTATGAGCAGAGTGCAAAGCTTCATGAACTGTGATAACTCCATCCAAGATTGACCTGTCCTAGATAGAGCTTCCCTGGCATGGATCTATGATGCGGGGCAAAACATCTCTCATTCTATTTGCAATGGCTTTAGTTAGGTTATTGTAAGAAACATTGCATAGACTGATTGGCCTGAAGTCAACCATAGATTCAAGGGTTTGCTTCTTAGGAAATAGAGAAATAAAATTAGAGTTGAGACATTTTGGTCTATAATTGATTGCTTGGAATTCTATGATAGCAAAAATTACATCCTCACTTACGATGTCCCAAAAATCTTGATAGAAACGAGGGGGAAAGCCATCGGGTCTCGGAGCTTTGTCTGGATCCATGCTAAACAATGCTTCCTTAATTTCCTCATCATAAAAGAGAGCTAGAAGATTAAGGTTTATATCCTAATTTATTATGCTAGGAATGGATTGCAATAGAATATATTTGGCCTCCTCATTGCATTGCACTTTGCTCAAGGATATAATTGAGATAAGTTACTACATCCTTTACGATTTTTGTTAAGTCCTGAGTAATAGAACCATATGCTTTTTTTTTTTTATCTTGTTATTGCTTCAATTTCTAAGCATGGTGATGTGAAAAAAATTAGAATTTGAATCTCCATATTTCAGCCAAAGAGCCCTTGATTTTTACCTCCAATAGATTTCCTCACAGGCCAAAATGTTATAAAACTCTACTAGTTTTATCCGTTCCTCCTGCCTAGTATTTTCATCAACATCACCATGTTGAATCCTCTGATAAATTATATTCAAAATTTCAACAACCTATTTTTTATTTTCAAAGATATTCCCAAAGACCTCTTTGTTCCAAGTTTGAGTCTTTTCCTAAACAAACTTTAATTTTCTAGCAAGTTTAAAAGCTACACTACCCCTGACAGGTTGTTGCCACCACTGAATTAAGTTATCTCTAAAATTGGAATGTTTGATCCACATATATTGAAATATAAAAGGTTTATTGAAGTACAAAGAGTTAGGGATCTCCAAAAAAATGGGATTATTATTAGAGGTAATTTTAGGAAGGCCTCGATATCGTGACACTTTTTTGCTTTGGCCACGCTTTTGCAACATGTCGCGATATCGCGACACTTTTTCTCTTCGGGCGTGTTCTTGCAACATGTCGTGATATCGCGACACTTTTTCTATTTTGATGCGGTCTTGCAACATGTCGCGATATCGTGACACTTTTTCTCTTCGGCTATGGTCTTCCATCATGTCGCGATATCACAACACTTTTTCTCTTCGACAGCGATCTTCCATCTTGTCGCGATATCACGACACTTTTTCTCTTCAGCTGTGGTCTTCCATCATGTCGCGATATCGTGACACTTTTTCTCTTCGATAGCAGTCTTCCATCTTGTTGCGATATCGCGACACTTTTTCTCTTCAGCTGTAGTCTTCCATCATGTCGTGATATCGCGACACCTTTTATCTTTGGCAGTGGTCTTCCATCATGTCGCAATTTCATGACACCTTTTCTCTTTGGCTGTGATGTCTTTTCTTGTCATGATATCGTGACACCTTTTCTGTCTAGCCACGGTTTTGCATCATGTCGCGATATCGTGACACTTTTTCTCTTCGACCGTGATCTTGCAACATGTCATGATATTATGACACTTTTTCTCTTCGGCCTCGATGATGCAGCATGTCGCGATATCGTGACACTTTTTCTCTTCGATCGTGATTTTGCAACATCTCGCGATTTCATGACACTTTCTCTCTTTGACCATGTTTTTGCAATCTATCGTGATTTCATGACACTTTTTCTTCTTTGGTCGTGATAACGCTGCTTGTCATGATTTTGCGACTCTTCTTCTCTTCTAGCACCAACCTTGCAACATGTCGTGATATCGCGACACTTCTTTTCTTCTGGCAGCAACCTTGCAACATGTCGCGATTTCACGACACTTTCTCTCCTTCGGCTCCGATGTCGCTTCTTGTCACGATTTCGTGACTTCTCTTCCTTTCTTGGATGCTAAGGTGCAACATGTCATGATTTTGCGACATCATTTCCAAACTGGTCATGATTTTGTGACACCTTTCCTCGTGTGGCATTTTGCTCGTTCTTTGATCTTTATTTCTTGGACCACCTCGGTCGATCTGGAAATCATGTAAAACTCTTGTACAAAGTTTAGGGACCTTTCAACACCCTTTCTACCAATCAAAAAAAAAATATTAGGAAGGGCTTGCAGAGTAGAATCACTGAACAGAGCTATAGCCTCCTTTGATAGAAAAAACCTGTAAAGCCTTTCTTGAATGAGATGACGCCCTATCCACTAATTGCTCTAGGTATAATTTTCTCCTCTAATTTTTACATCCATTAACATGTTGGAGTTCAAAAATTCATTGAACTCATCCATGCTCTTGATAGGTGGTCCATTTCCACCCATTTTGTCTGAAGGGTAAAGAGGAGTGTTAAAATCCCCATCCAAAATCTAGGGGACATTATGGAAGATTTCCCTCAGATTGCCTAAGTACTCCCACAATAGAGCTATCCCTTGAATTGAATTTGGGGCATAAATATTTGAAAGGATCCACGACCTATTGCTATTTATTTCCTTAAATAAAATACTAAGAACCCTATCATATTTTTGAATAATGGTGCCTTCTACTATCCGAGGATCCCACAAAGTCATAAGGCCTCCAGACGTTCCTCTGGCTGATTTGCAAACTATCTCCCCTTGATTCCAAATTTGTTTTGCTACTTTTTTTTAATGAATCTCATCAGTTTTTGTTTCTTGCAACATGATAATAGTTGGATTCACTTTATTTCTTATTGCATTGACTTCCCTGTGTTTGGGTAGGCCATTGAGGCTTCTTGCATTCCATGAGAGGAAATTCATTTATATTTTTTGGGATTTCTTCCTCTCCCCCTCCCTTGAGGGGATTTTCCTAATTTGTTATCTTCAAAACCCATAATAACATGTTGAAACAAGGTTCTCTATTTTCCATTAGCAATGTCATTATCAGTTTTAATTTTTTTATGCTCAACATTTGATATTCTCCCTCTTCTTTTTTCATTGCCAAAATCTATAGGAGACTTCACAATGCTTCTGGTTTGTTTAGGACTAAATTGGGTGGAGGCAATTTGTTGTAGAACCAGATTGCCATATTCCTCAGTCTAAAGAGTTTCACATATCTCCACCCTTACATCCAAATCTTCTCCTTTTTTCTCGTATTCCCCTAGTATGCGGGATGGCCCCTCAGTAGGATTCACCTGGATCCTAGTGATGATGTTAGGGAGATGAAATTTTTTATTTTCCAATGCCTCAACTTTCTTCCTAAGTTCTTTAGGATTAGGTTTTGGCTTTGGGATGCCCATTGGGATTGAAGTATTTTCATCATTGGGGTTTAAGGATCCTGACTTGGATGGGGATTATAGAGATTAGACATTAGGTTTTGGCTTTGTGATGCCCATGGGGCTTACAATAATTTTAGCATTAGGGTTTGAGGATCACAAATTGGATGTGGATTCTAGAGAGTCGGAAAGGTTAGCCTGAAGGTTCTAGGATTCCATAACTTTCAATAATCATCCTACTCCCATATTGGATAGAATTGAAAAATTATTTGAAACTAGAGGATTGGAACTTACTTGAGTATTTTGGTTTCCAACAACCTATTGTTTTTCTTTGTCTTTTTGGGACCTTGCACCCTCTCTTTTCTTTTTTGGTAGACATAGTTTACCTTATTGAAATCATCTCTACCAGGGAAACTCCTCAAATTTCCTCTGTCTATCATTCCTTGCTTCTACTTTTTTCTATTAATTGCCAAGTTAGGGCACTTATTGCATAGATGTCCTTGATTTTTGCATTCTACATAGAATTTCGGTCTATTCTCATATTCTACCAACTATTTTTGATAGTATTATCCATACTCTAGCTCCACAAACCTTGGAAATTCATTATCCAAATCAGCATTTATACATATTTGTGCATGAGTCATCCTTGTCATGGCCAAGGTCGCATGGTCAATGGAGATCAGGTCCCCTATAGTTTTTACTATGCCCTATAGCCAATATTCATTGAAGAACTGGGTAGGTAGACTCAGGATATGAACAAAAATAGGGGAAATGTTAATATTTTTCTTTTTAGGGTCAAAATATTCATCCCATCGTCTGAGAAAAAGACTCCTTTTGCCCAAAAACCAAGGACATCTTATTAAAATGTTGTTAGCATCCTCCATATTGTTAAAATAGATAATGAATAACCCTTGATTTAGAGCTACCAACTCCAAGCTGCCTACCGGTCACCATTTACCTATCGCCAAAGCCCTGATAGTCTCCATGTTCGGCCTACCTCCCAAAAAATTGCCTACAAAGGAGAATTCTTACATTGAAATAAAAGGGCTCATGGAACTTATCGGGGTCAAAATTTTATTATTTACTGGAACTAGGGATAGAAGAGAGAGAACCTCCTTTCTTTTTCCTCTAAGAGTCTCAGCAAAAGACAACCACTTCTTGGGCCCCACATCATCCATCGTATATCTTTTTTCAAGGTATTTTTGAGGAGGGTCAGGCCCCCGCATGATGCCCACCTCCAAATATTCCATAGCCTAACCGCCTTCCTCTGGATCCTCGCTTGATCCATGCTCAAGGTTCCCACCTGCCCCTTTTGTACCTGCTCTACCTCTGTCGCCTTGGCTGAGATTCCTACCCAAAAAATTTAGACCGTCACTCCCGTCACACCTGCTAAACCTCAGCTCACTCATTTTTGATGATGCTATATTATCTTTTTTTTTTTTTAAGCCTTAGTATCATATCTAGTAAGGGAAGTATGATTCTATATTATAATATTAAAATATTATAGTATCATCTCTTTTAAGCCTTAGTCACTTGCTTTCTTATGAGCCATGGTATTAAAATTGTGCCTTCAACCTTTTAACTAAACACTTAGAACTTCCAAACCTCTTTGGCTTATAATATTTAAAGTAAATATTATAACCTTTTCTTTTTATCATTTTCCTTGCATTGGAATGAACCTTTCCTTGCATCTTATAAACCTTATCTTATTTTTCATACCAAACTATATTTGGCATCAATGACAATCAATGTCATCAATATTTGATATCAATACTTTGACATCAATGACAACACAATATACTCAAAATTTCCAACAATATTCCCCTTTGTCATTGATGGCAACTCTTTCTAAAAATTCCTTTTCCTACCACTGGATTACAAATCTGCTCCCTATGAGAAAATGTCCCCCCTAATTGAATGCTATCACCCTTACTCAAATCTCTCCTCCTTTGACATCAATGGCAAATGGACTCCTTTTGGGCTAAATATAAGACTCTTATCTCAGACCCCTCCCCACCTTCTCTCCTTGAGGTGATTAATTTTGGAGTAGGAGTATCTCTACTCCCAGCATACAATGCTCTTTTTCTTTGTCAACCTTCTTTTTTGAAACCTTTGTGATCATACCATTTTTATCCTTTTGAGTTTCCCTATTCTTCCTTGACTATATAAGTTCTAGAAAATCTGTTCTACACCACTTGGCCTTATGCCCAAAATTACTGCAATTGTAACACCTGATGTTGTGATTCTTAAAAGGTACAAATATCTTGAAATTTCTTCTGGTGAAACTATAATCATTCCTGCCATGATTCTTGCAATGTAAATATTTGTGACCAAAATGTTTACATGAGAAGCAATACCCTTGGAAGAAATATCCATCTTCAAATGAGTTGAAGTTCCTCTTAGTGAAACCATAATCCTTCTTTCTATAAACCTTGTAATGCAATGCTTTATGACCAAATTGATTACATGTGTAACAATAACCCTAGAAACAATATTCATCTTCTCTTGATGTCATTATTATTTACTTTATTTTTCTATGATGATCTCTATCGCTTGATGGTGCATTGTTTGCTTTCTCTTTGATACTATCACATCTCAACACATCGACATAAGTCTTAGGTTCTTCTTCATTCACTTATTTTGATGCTTCCTTTGAGACTTCATTTTATTTTGAGCTTGAATTCCCTTTCTATACCTCTTGATCTTCTTCATAGCCTAGTCATGTTTTGACAAATAAATATATTTATGTTTTGGTAATATTATCAAAAGCTTTCGAACTTTTCCCAAACCTGTGTAGCTTATTATTGGCATATTTCACTTCCATCCTTAGAGACACTACTTCATTTTCTAATATTTCACATTCTAAATATTTTACTTCTATATTTTCATCCATTCCTTATTCAATTATTCTTACTTATTCAAACTTAACCTTTAATATAGTGAGATCTTGTAGAAGCTTTGGCTTTTTTTTCTCATCATCTTGTACTTGAGCCTTCAAACTTAAGTTTTCCCTTTTCAACTTAACAAGTTTATTTTCTATATCAACTATGTCTTCCTCTTTATTTTTTGAATCTTTTTGTTCTTCTTGGTCTTCAAGAGCATCTTCATACTCTTCTACTTTTATCTTCAACATGAGCATCTTCTTTTTCTTCTATTGTTGAAATTATAATATCCTCTTTTTTACTATCTGAAAGACCTTCATCATTGTCACTTGAAGCACTTCTTGATACTTCAACATAAAAAATCTTCTTGTATTTTTCAAATACCTTCTTCTCATACTTTCTTTGAATGTGCCTGTCTTTATTTTCATGACTAATTTTTTTATCTTTCTTTTTAATGTATACATGTTCATATTTACTGCTACTACATTCATCTTGTGGAAAATTAGTTGTATAGTGACCAATGTTGTCATAACCAAGACATTTGTTTTCCTTTCTTCCTTTGAAGCCTTGAATGTTTCCTATATTCTAGGTGTTTAATATTTCTCTATCCTTATCTCATAGCCTGTGATATTTCTATGCAACTTATTCATACGAGTTCTTGTAAGATCTTTACTGCTACTATATCTAGTTTTTGAACAATTATCTACAAGGTGACCAAAGTTACCATAGATAAAATATTTGAATATTCTTAGTTCCTTATTATTCCTTTTTACAAAATTATCTTTCTCTCCATTGCTTAATTCATCACTTGAATCTATTTCCATTTCTCCTCTTATATCATCAATATTTTTGAGAGTAAAATCAAATCCCTTTTCCTTTTTATTGCTACTATACCCATTTTATGGATAATAAACTGCCATGTAATAAAGTTTATCACATTCAACACATATCACAATTTTTTCTTCTTTTTATTTCATGGCCATGTGTGTACCTTCCTTCTTAGGTCTCATGGTTCTTCTTTTACCAGTCCTTGCCATGTGTGTTCTTGTAGATCTTCCTTCAAGTTGATAGACTTTTTTCGAAGGAATTAGCTCTGATACCAATTGAAGAACACAAGTTTATACTAAGAGAGGGGTGAACAATATAAGATCAACTTTTAATTTTCTTTCCCAAATAATATTATCTAATGTTGTCAATTGCAATATCAATAACAATAATCAAAGCAATGTATAAATCATCACACATGAGAGACACAAATTTAATGTGGTTCACCCAATGTGGGTTACTATTTATTCTAAATTTTCTCAACAAATATCTTGGGAATAAATTACCTATTACAATATTTATGGACCTCTTTCCAAAGTAGATCTCAATCCCTAAAACTCTAGTTTATTGATCTCTTGCCATAGGAGAACTATATCCCCTTAGCTTTATTTTGTGGATCTCTCTCCCCAAGAGAACTCTATCCCCTTTTCTCTAGTTTGTGGATCTCTTTCCATAGGATAAATATATCCTCTTTGCTCTAGTTTGTGGATCTCTATCCACAAGAGAACTCTATCCCATCTACTCTATTTTTTGGATCTCTCTCCACATGATAACTCTATCCCCTTGAATCTAGTTTATGGATATCTCTCCATGGGAGAACTCTCTCCCCTTGTATCTGGTTTTTAGATTTCTCTCCATAGGATAATTGTATCCCCTTGGATCTAATTTATAAATATCTCTTCATAGGATAACTCTATCCCCTTTGATCTGGTTTACTCCAAAGTTTTCTCTCAACTCTATCTCAAATATACACCAAAACATATAAAAAGGCTTGCACAAATCTACTCTAACAATTATTAAAAATCTCTATCTTAATTTTGCTTCAAGTCTTCTCACAAGACTTTCTTAAATCTACCTCAATGTTTCTTCATGTCTTCTAACAAGACATGCTCAAATATATCTCAATGTTGCTTCATGTATTATCACAATACTTGCTCAAATCTACCTCAATTCTTCTTCAAGTCTTCTTACAAGACTTGCTCAAATATACCTGAGTACTACTCACTGAACCTGTTCAAATATTTCTAAATATTGCATACAAATAAATCTTATATCCCTTTCAAAAATACTTTATTCAAACAAACATATTGTACTTATAATTATTTTAACCTATGGAACATATAGATAAATATACATACTATTGAACATCCAATATGTCCTTTACATTCACAAATCTTGTATTTAACTAATCCAATAATTACCTCTTGCAAAATCCCTTTCAAATCCAATCAAACTAGTGTATAACTTGTTTCACAAAGCTAGTCTATCTTTCTTGTAAATTTTCTCTCTAGGATCAAACACAATAATACCCAAATATCCTTCACAAGATTGATCAAAAGAACTTCACAATTATCAGTGCTCATAATTTTTCATAATGATGTACAAACATGATCTCAACCCTAGCATAATTATTTTTTATTTCTCTCAAAAATAAAGTTCAATTTGTTTCACAAACCCTAACACAAATATTTCAACCATACACACTAATCAACCCCTTTTATATCCACCTTATAATTATGAAATATTGTTCAACCAAACACCTTAAACAAAGAGTGATATAACCATACCTCTTTGATGAAGGAGTTCTATCAAAAACCAGTCTCAAGATATTCTATCTTTCTTATGCCACTTTCAAGGGTTAGTTAGCATAACACTTTTCAAACCAACCATAAAATATTTTCTCAAAATTTACTCAAAATATTTAATATCTAGCTTTTTATTTTCACAAGATAAAGTTTTGACAATAATCAAACCCTCTCAATTTTATTTTTATAAAAAATACTCATAACAATTTAAACCATAGTCATACCTTATCACTCCTTATTATAAGAGTCACTTGCAATTCTCAATATCACAATATAATATCCCTAAGTGCATACCATAAATTAATTTTACTTTTAAGCACCTTATTGCTCCTTTCTTAAAAATTATTTCTAATTTATAAAGTCACAACCATAATCTAAAATATTATTATGTCCTCAAAAATATTGAATTTTAAAGCATTACCCTTATCTCTCCCTAGACAATGCAATATGAACTTTTTAACAAACAAAAATTAAACCTTATATCTCCCTTGATCAAGCACTAACATACCTCAATATTAAGCAAACATTTTATGCCCTTACCATGTCTACCATTTCTGCCACTGGGGTTGAAACATGAAACCTCATAGAGACCACGCTCTAGCATGAGCTAGAAGGCTGGCCCACCTACTAGAATAGAACCTGCACAAAAACTATTTTACTCCTTCCTTTTCTCCCAAATTGAATTGACTAGATGATACCGAACCTAAGTTGTTATTCATGTTGATCTTGGTACTACCTACCATGATTCTTGAGTCTCATGAGATACCATATGGATCTAGTACTTTTCCTTGGGATTAGTAGACCCAGGTTATAACCAATCAAAAAAGTATAGGCATCTACGTGATCATACTTGATGTCTAAATTAATCAAAGAAGGGTGTTGGTGTTGCCTCCCATCTGAGCTCACTAAGAACAAGGCCCATACCCCACTTAGTTCTATTCCCACCATTATTTGGGTTATTTTCCAACCATTATAACTATCATACATTAATTACCAAGGGGTTGTAATATTTATAGATGGCTCCCTGCTAAGTATTGTGGTATAGATGTCCATGCTGAGTGTTCTTCATTTGAGCTAAAATGACCCTAAGATTTAGTGGGCCAAAAATGAGGTCTTATGAATATATCACAAAAAGGTGTCGATATTTCTTTTTCCTGCTTAGTGTCATGGGTATATAATGATGGACTATTGCTCCCTTTTGGCCTTAATTGATTGGTAGGATAATATAAGAGCACGAATGGTCACAAAGGCACCAATATCTAGGAATTCATATTCTATGTTTATGAGTATAACATAATGGTGTTAGTATTCTGCTCGAAAGGGATGATGACCTAACAATATTTATTTTCTAGTGCTTGTCCAAGCTTGTGTTATTTCCTATTCTACCAATAATTTTCTCTAATAGGGATTGATAGGGAAAGCATTTTGCATCATCTAGGGAAATATTATAGTATATGCTTATAGGGGTGGTTGTGACAAGGCTGAATATAAAGTAGGTACATCCCTAGGAGGCAAACTTCCTAGCTGTATTAACATATTTTTGGTTTGGATAACCTCCTTGTAAATCTTCAATAATATATTTTCTTTGGATTATTGAATAATGAGATTCATATATGATAATAATGCCTAGGTATAAAATACATATTACTGAGTAGTAGATGGTCATATTTGATAGGGGATACTTTAACAAGTTCTTTGAAAGTTGATATTGAAGTCAATGATATCTTCCTAAGGATCATGTATGATGAAGAAGAAATGATTCATCACCAGAGAGGAGTCCCCTAGATCATAAAATGTGTCAATCAATGGTTTCATTAAATCATCCCATGTAGAAATACTCCCATACCTAAAGGTATTATACCATAGAAATGTTCTTCCTTTGAGAGAGAGAACTAGGTGAAGAACATAAGCTTATACTAAGAGGGGGGTGAACAGTTTAAGACCACTTTTTACTTTTCTTTACAAATCAATATTAAGTAATGTGTAGATATAAATATTAATAGTAGTAATAAAATATATGCACAAATCACCACACACAATAGAGACACCATAATTTACGTGGTTCACCCAATGTGGGCTACTCCACGAATAAAATATTTCACTAAAATTTTCTCAATCAATCTCTTGGGAATCCTTCCCAATTACAAAATTTATGGACCTATGTCCAAAGGAGACATAAATCCCCTAAATAAAGTTTGTGGATCTCTATCCACTAGAGAAATCCTTCTCCTCTGCTCTGGATAGTGATCCTCTAGAAGACTACTATCTCAATTTCACTGGCTTGTGGATATCTCTCCACTGAAGACTCTTATCTCCACTCAAAAGACCTATCCTCACTACCTTGGTTGATGGATATCTATCCACTGGAGAATACTATCATATTTACTCTATCACCTTCAAATATCTATCTCAAATCTACACTAAACACAATCTATTTGGTCTAGCATAAATTTTCTCAACAATTCCACTCAAAACTTGCTCAAATATGCTCAATAGATCCACTCATAACCTTCTCAAATCTACTCAACAAGTCCATTCAGAACTTGCTCAAATTTGCTCAACAAGTCCACCTAGAACTTGCTCAAATATGCTCAACAAGTCCACATAGAACTTGCTTAAATATGTTTAAAAATTCCACATAAAACTTTCTCAATATGCTCAACAAGTCCATATAGAACTTGCTCAAATATGCTCAACAAGTCCACATAGAACTTGCTCAAATCTTCTCAACAAGTCCACACAGAACTTGCTCAATATGCTCAACAAGTCCACATAAATCTTGTCCAAATATTCTCAACAAGTCCACACAAAAATTGTGCAAATATACTCAATAAGTCCACATAGAACTTGTCCAAATATGCTCAACAAGTCCACATAGAACTTGCTCAATATGCTCAACAAGTCCATACAAAACTTGTCCAAATCTACTCAAAAAGTCCACACAGAACTTGTCCAAATCTGCTCAATAAGTTCACATAGAACTTATCCAAATTTTCTCAATAAGCTCACACATAACTTATCCAAATATGCTCAATAAGCTCACATATAAGTTTTTTCTTGACAAGGAGTTGATCTCACAAATATTTCACACTCACACTCACTTCTTTGCCAATCTCAATAAGAGTTAGAATATAATAATTTTCTAAAAAACATTATACAAAATGATATCAATAATTACACCTTATCACTCCAACTTAAAATAATATTCAACACCTTCACAATAATATTCTTTAACACAAAAACCCCTTATTAAAATTAAAACAATACTCAAAAGTCTAAATCCTCCAATATGCCAATATAGTACTTTAAGACTTTATTGCAAATTAAAACAAAAAACCTCCTTATTACTCCAAGTGATAATTTTCAACTACCACCACTATCCAATAAGCAACCTTTATAAACAATTCCACTAACAACCCTTATACCTCCCAAATTAGGCAAATAATAAAAATTTAATACAAAATATTTACCTCACCTTCAAAGGGATTCGAACCTTCAAAAATGCCCATGATGAATGCCTTAGTCATGGCTTCAACTGCCACATGAGCTACATGCTTGTTTGAGACTAACGAAGCACCACATGCTTCAAGTCATGCCTCCATTTTTAAAAATGTGCACCTTTGACGCCTTCAACCAACACAAATGTCAAAAACACTTCCACATTTCGAACGATAGATCTCTTGCCAAAAATGCTTTCACACCTGCCCACTCACCACTAGGCCAAACTGCCCAGTTGGCCTTCGAACGATCTATGATTTCTATTTTTAATTATTTACCACACACAAAATTCATAAAATTCTCACGAGCTCTTCTTTCACTTCGTATTCAAATAATAATCAATCGAGCAAGGATAAAGTTTAATGCCCTTTGAGCATAGGTATATATATTAATTTCCTCCATGCTTGTAAAACATCGGTGCTTCGAATGCTTTCACCACCATGTAATATCGGTGAAGGTTAAGACCTTGATAAAGGTGCTTTGAATATTTTTAACTCCAAACCCATATTTGGGTATTATAAAATATTATAATGAATATTATAAATATTTTACTTTGGGTTTTTAACCATATCACTTAATATTATAATAACAAATATTATAATATTATATCCTTTTGAGTTTATTACTTCATTCTCATTGCATACCATGGTGTAAATAATATTTATTTATAAAATTTAAATTCTCATTGAATTTAAATAATTTATAAAATAAATATTATCTCCTTTTTAACTTTACACTGATTCTCTTGACCCTTGGCCTTCTTCCTAGATATCAAATGACAAATTTGACAACTTTATTTCTTGATGATGTCCTTTATATTAATGATGAATTCATCTGGTGATATCAATGACAACTTTGACTTAGGGACTCAAAATGTCCAACAATATCTCCCTTTGTCATTGATGGCAACCAAATTTTTTTTTACCAAAAACTTGACTTATTCTTCTATGTTTCTCCCCTTGGGAAATCGCTCTCCCTGGCTCAATGATCTCTTCGAGTATCAAATATATCCCCCTTACTCAAATATCTCCCCCTTTGACATCAATGGTAAAGGGTCACCTTTGGGGATTAGGGCTAAGAATGAGCCTCTTAGCTTAGCCCCTCTCCCACCTTCTTTTGAGGTGGTTAATTCTGATGTGGGAGTATTTCTACCCCTAGAAGGCATTGTTCTTTACCTTTATCCTATTTACTTCTTATCTGATTCTTTTGATTCCTTTGATTATTTTCCATATCCATATTCCTGTTCATATCCTTGTTCATGTTCTTGTTCATATCCATGCTCCTATTCCTATTCATATTCATGTTCTTGTTTCTATTCCTATTCCTATTCATATCCATATCCATGTTCCTATTCCTATTCATATTCATATTCATGTTCTTATTCCTATTCCTATTCATGTTCATACCTATTTCTAGGATGTCTGCTCTACACCACTTTGTTGTGTGACCATAATTATTGCACTTATAACACTTAATGTTATTATTCCTTGGAGGTGTAAATGTATTAGGATTTCTCCTAGTGAAGCCATATCTTCTTCTATCATGAATCCTGCAATTTATTGCCTTATGACCAAACTTATTACATGAGTAGCAATACCCATGAAAAAGTTGTATGTTCCCAATTTCTTGTCTTACATGTGTCCTGCATTGTGAAGCCATGTGCCCAAACATGTGGCATGAAAATCATCTTCCATTGAATATTCCTTATCTTGAAATCATTGGTCTCCTATTCTCATTGTTGTTCCATCTGTATCTTCTTTGTGCATTGTTCCTATTTTTTTTGAACTCTCTATTATACAACTCATCCTCTAATGTCTCACTTTCTTTCACATTGTCTTCTTCTAAAGTATCTTCATCTGAAGTTTCTTCTCCTCCAAAACTTGAAGCTGACTCTCCTTCCCATTTCTTTTAAAACTGTTCAAATCCAAGACTTGTTTTGTTTGATGTAGTATTTTGTGTCTTGATGAACTTATCAAAGTTCTTTGAGATATTTTTAAACCCTTTCATTTTTATCTTGGAGTCCTATAAATATTCTTTTATTAGTTTCACTTCTTGTGCTAACTTCTCACATTCCAAGATCCTTGCTTATAACTTATCTTTAAACCTTTTCACCTTAGCCTTTGATTTTTATAAATCCTCTATAAGCAATCTTCTCTCTTCATCACATTCTTGAAACTGAATTTCAAGTTTAGAGTGTTTTTTCCTTACCTTCTTTACTGTGTCAATGGCATATATAAGTTCTCCCTTTATCTCATAACCATCCTTTTTTGAATATTCCTCTATTTGTTTACCTTTATCCACATCTTTGTTTTCTTTTGGCTTGTATTCTATAGGATCACTTACTTATTCTTCTAAATCCATTAGAAGATTTTCATTTGGTCCTTCAAGTGCATTTTCATATTCATCATCACTGAATCTATAACCATTCCTTGTAAAATCATCTTCAAGATGTCCAAAGTTACCACATATAAAACACTTGATAATAATTGGAGTCTTAACTGGTTCTTTCTCTTCAATCATAAATAGGACTTCATCTCTATCATTGTATAAAAAACTAGCGTCACTATAACTTGAATACTTACTTGCCTTATCTGCATAGTAGATTCTCTTTTGCCTTTGAAAGAGCTTATTTCCTTGTCTGCTTTGTCCATCCTTGCTTTTCTTCTGATGCTTATCCCGCTTATATATTTTTTATTCCTTGTTCCTATGATCCTATTTTTCTTCACCATTGTTGTTCTTGGGTTCTTGAAAATCTGTTGCAAAATGTCCATGCTTTCCACAATTGAAACACTTAAAAGATCTTAGATATCTATATCTTCTATAGTCATTATCTCTTCTACTGTATTTTGCTTCTTCATCACCATATGACTCATTGCTTTATTCTGACTTCTTACCCTTTGTCTTATTGGTTGCTTTGAATGCTTCTTCCTTCTGGGACATAGGATATTTTGTTCTTGTCTCAAATGCTATGAGCATACCAAAAAAATTATCTCTTATTAGCTTATCACCATCTATTGATACTTCTATAGCAGAAACTTGTTCACTGAATATTTTTGGAAGAGATATTAAGACTATCACAAACATCAGATTCATCAATCATCATACCAAGTCCTCGCATATCATTAACAACCTCATAAATTTGAATTAGGTAAGTACTAATATTTTCCTTTTCAGTCATTCTTAATTATTCATGTTGACTTTTGATATTTCGACTCTTTGCTTTCTTGACACTTGTATCTCCTTCATATATATTTTACAATTTATCCCACATCTCTTTTGCAGTTTGACAATGCATAACTTTCATAGACCCTATTCCACACAAACCTCTCACAAGTGAATTCATTACTTTTGAATTATAGTGTCGTAGAAGCTTAAATTCCTTATCTGTAGGAGGATTTATTAAGGGATAGTATCTAAATTCCATTGATTTCAAAATTTCATTTCCAAGTGCCATCTGGTAGATCTTCATCATCATACTCCAACACATATAGTCACTTACATCAAATACTAGTACTGAATTATTTCAAGAAACTTCCTTAGGATCCATTTTGTTCTTGTTAGCCTTTCCTTCAAGCTATTAAACTCTTCTGAAGGAACCCACTCTGATACCAATTGAAGAACACAAGCTTATAATGAGAGGGGGGCTGAACAGTATAAGACCACTTTTTACTTTTCTTTCAAAATCAATATTAAGCAATGTGTAGATAGCAATATCAATAGTAGTAATCAAAGCAATGCATAAATCACCACACACAATAGATACACCATAATTTATGTTGTTCACCCAATGTTGGCTACTCCACGGAGAAAATATTTCACTAAAATTTTCTCAATCAATATCTTGGGAATCCTTTCCAATTACAATATTTATGAACATTTGTCCAAAGGAGACACCAATCCCCTAAATCAAGTTTGTGGATCTCTATCCACTAGAGAACTCTTCTCCTCTGCTATGGCTGGTGATACTCTAGAAGACTACTACCTCCACTGCACTGGCTTGTGGATCTCTCTCCATTGAAGACTCTTATCCCCACTTAGAACACTTGTCCTCATTGACCTGGCTTATGGATCTCTATCCACTGGAGACTACTATTCTGTTTGCTCTATCACCTCCAAATATTTGTCTTAAATTTGTGCTAAACATAGTCTATTTTCTCTAGCACAAATATGCTCAACAAGTCCACTCAGAACTTGCTCAAATATGCTCAATAGGTCCACTCAAAACCTACTCAAATTTGCTCAACAAGTCCACTCAAAACATGCTCAAATTTGCTCAACAAGTCCACATAGAACTTGCTCAAATCTGCTCAACAAGTCCACACATAACTTGCTTAAATTTTCTCAACAAATCCACATAGAACTTGCTTAATTTGTTCAAGAAGTCCACATAGAACTTGCTCAAATATTCTCAACAAGTCCACACATAAATTGCTCAAATTTGATCAACAAGTCCACATAGGACTTGCTCAATATGCTCAACAAGTCCATACAAAACTTTTCCAAATCTGTTCAACAAGTCCACACATAACTTGTCCAAATCTGCTCAATAAGTCCACACAGAACTTGTCCAAATCTGCTCAACAAGTCCACACATAACTTGCTCAATATTCTCAACAAGTCCACACAAAACTTGTCCAAATCTACTCAACAAGTCCACACAGAACTTTTCCAAATTTTCTCATTAAGTTTTCATAGAACTTATCCAAATATACTTAATAAGCTCATATAGAACTTATCCAAATTTGCTCAATAAGCTCACACAACTTTTTTCTTGATAACGAGTTGATCTCACAAATCTGTCACACTCACACTCACTTCTTTGCCAATCTCAATAAGGGTTAGAACATAATAATTTCATCAAAAAAACAATACAAAATGATATCAATAATTACACCTTATCACTCCAACTTAAAATAATATTCAACACCTTCACAATATTCTTATTTAACACAAAAACTCCTTATTAAAATTAAAATAATACTCAAAAGTCTTAATCCTCCAATATGCAAATATAGTAATTTAAGAATTTATTAAAAATTAAAACAAAAAACCTCATTATTACTCCAAGTGATAATTTTCAACTACCACCACTATCCAATAAGCAACCTTTCTAAAAAAATCCACTAAGAACCCTTATACCTCCCAACTTAGGCAAATAATAAAAATTTTATGTGAAAATATTTACCTCACCTTTAGAGGGATTCGAACCTTCAAAAATACCTGTGAAGAACACCTTAGTCATGGATTCAACTGCCACACAATCTACACACTCATTTGAGACTAACGAAGCACCACACGCTTCAAGTCCTACCTTCCTTCTTGCCCTTTGTGAAAATGTTCACCTTTGGCGCCTTCAACCAACATGACTGCTAAGCACACTTTCATGTTTCAAATGCTGGATCTCTTTCCAAAAATTCTTTCACACCTGCCCACTCACCACTAGGCCAAGCTTCCCGGTTGGCCTTCGAATGATCCATGCTACCTATTTTGAACTCTTCACCACACACAAAATTCATAAAATTATCACGAGCTCTTATTTCACTTCACATCCAAATAATAATCAATCAAGCAAGGATAAAGTTTAATGCCCTTTGAGCATAGGTATATATATTAATTTCCTCCATGATTTTAAAACATCGACGCTTCAAATGATTTCACAACCATGAAACATCGGTGAAGGTTACCTTTATAAATGCGCTTTGAATATTTTTAACTCCAAACCCATCTTTGGGTATTGTAAAATATTATAATGAATATTATAAATATTTTACTTTGGGATTTTAACCATATCACTTAATATTATAATAACAAATATTATAATATTATATCCTTTTGAGTTTATTAATTAATTCTCATTGCATACCATGGTGTAAATAATATTTATTTATAAAATTTAAATTCTGATTGAATTTAAATAATTTATAAAATAAATATTATATCTCCTTTTAAACTTTGCACTGATTCTCTTGAACTTTGTCCTTCTTCCTGGATATCAAATGATAACTTTGACAACTTTATTTCTTGATGAAGTCCTTGATATTAATGATGACTTCATCTGGTGACATCAATGACAACTTTGACTTAGGGACTCAAAATTTCCAACATGAGGAGTCTAAGCACCACACTTTCATGCATGATGCCATGAAGAATTACTGAGGAAGCAACATCCTAGTAATGCTCAAATATGGTCTTATCTATCCCATAAAAACTTGACAAGCATTTTAGAGTAGACTTGGGAATCTTATGGGAATTTTGGATGTTGAGAGGGCCTACATAATTTGAATAGTGAACATTCAACTGAGCTATTGTAGCACTTAAGTCCTTGAACACAACTTCTCTTCTAGTTAGGTCGAGGCTATTCATCAAACCTTGAGTCCTCCAAGAGATGGTTCTTTGAGAATTATGCAGAATGGTAACTTATCATGAACCTCATTAAATTTTTAGTAGAATCACGTTATTCTTATCAATATAATTGATCATCAAGATCAAGTTTAATTTGTAGGGGAGTCACCAGGTGATGAAGATCGTGGTTCAAAAAAATATCCCAAAGTTCTATTTAGATTTGAAAGGGCAATGGTCTTATGATACATATATCTAGATTTGAGAAAAGTCACCAAGTAATTTTGGTGAGATATGATAATACAAGAAATCACCTATCCTTGTACTATCCAACTAAGGGACCTTCAAGTCCCACCAGGTGTGCCAAAAACTATTGGTCAAAAAATATATCTAATGGAAAGGTTTGTGCACCCATAGACCTTGAAAAAAATTGAAATATTGAGGAGCTCGTGAGAACCTCAATGGTCAATCTCCAAAAGAGTTTGGTTCCTTGAAGTCTCGGCTAACTATTCCTAAAAGTGTGGGGAAAGAGGCACTAAAAGAAATAAACTAAACTAGATCAAGAACTTGTAGAGGTATAGATTTAAAAACATCAAGACATATGTAATAATAAGGATCATGCAAATAAATAACCATCTACCTAACAAATCAACTAGTTGCACAAACAATCATAGAGTATTTTAATTTAATATATTGTATCTTAATGAGACCATGAATTCCAGACAAGTAAATAAATACAGGAAAAATCCAAGATTCAAAATTATCACCATAAATATTTAACATGCTTAAATTAGAAATATGCAACCATCAATACATACATTCATACTTTGTAAATGAATCAAACCTAATGCCAGATAGTAGTATGTTTATATTAAGAGTCAACCAATATTCATTATACATCATAGTATTTATAGGTATTTTACAATATCAAGTCATGATTGCCTTGGGAGTGGATTGTTTCTATATCAAATATTTTGCTAGCTTGATGGACTACTAGGAAGTATGGTTGACCCATCATGGTTGATTGACATAGCCTAGATCTAGATCATCTTGAATCATACCCTGCATTCTAGTTGCATTCAATCTCTTGATCTCCTTTCTACCTAGCTAATCTATCTCTTGTATGATAGCTTTTACTATTAATATCAAATAATAGAGGATCATGCCTAGCACATGTGGTGGGAAAAATATAACTTTTATGGTTGGAGAGTGATTTCCAGGTCTTTGTTCCTCATTCATGTGGTATTAACCCACATATTGGTGTTGGATGTTTCTTTTCTACTCCTGGTTGTACTGGATGTTAGGGTATCCTAGTGGGTCCTAGTCGGGTGTAATTATTTCAATACCTTTGATATTTTTCTTATATTCTGCTTCAATGTGTGTTGGAACTTTGAACACTAATCAGGTTCTAATTGCATCTAAATCCTTTGGTATTCTATGAACCTCATTCATTTTGATTACTCATTTTATTGGCTTTCGAGCTCTTGTCCAGGACATTGGGACCTCGAAGGACTTCAATAAAGCATCAATTTTCTGGTGCATTAAGACTTTACCATTCCTTTGATAGGGTATTTTAGGTGTTTCTAGGATTTGATCAAGTTTAATATCTCTAGCTTCATTTAAACTTAGCCATTTTCATTTATATATCCATTATGATTCTTTTGAGATCCAATCAGGCCTAATTATTTTGAGCTCAATAAAAATGGGTTGCTTTCCTATCATGGTGAAGGTCAATATTTTGTGATCCTACCAGGTTCTAGTCGAGTCTAAAATTTTTGGTTATCCCCATATCTATCCACTTAATATTTCCTTTTCTTATTTAGATCTTGGATGGATGCTTGACATTTTATTGGGCTCCAACCACTACAGATATCCTAAAAATTTCAATACTTGGCCCATTTTGTCATGCCCGAACCCTTGAGTATTCTAATGGGTTCTAGCCTAGGTGCAAATCTGTTGGTGTACCCTTGACTTAGACAACCTATGTATTCTACTCTTATTAGCCTTCAGCTAGTGGATAGGGAATTTTTGCCATCCTAGGCTTCCATTCAAGTACAAGTATTTTGGTTTCTTGGAGAGATGATCATTTTAGCTAAAGCATATATTTCGATAGTAAGATCCAACCTACTTTCTTTAAATACTTCATCTCATACCATAGTTCCGATGGATTCATGCCTTAGTATATTTATATTTTATCCTCTTTTGATACCCTAGTGGAAAACATTGAGCTCACCTCTTCACCACCTCTCTACTCATATCTACTTCTAGCAATACTTTCAGGCTTTCTAATTTTGTTGCCCATCTCTAGTTTTATTTACAAAAGCAAATTTAATACATAGTTCCTAGCAGTTAGGTGTGGGTAGGTGCAAAATATACCCATAAGGCTTTGAGCAACATTTTCACAGTGTTGTTTCCTATTTCCTATTTTAAAAAAATTATTCACTATTTTAGGTTTTAGGATTTCTTCTTCTTAGGGCTTTTCATATTCATATTGTTATATTAAAAACCATAGTGTTCTGTTTAAAATAAATTATTCATTGGTTTATTTTTGAGTATTTCTTCTTCTTAGGGTTTTTCATATTCATATTCTTATATTAAAATTCATAGTGGCTTCATATTTCCTATTATTATTGAAAAGGAGAATTACTATGTATTTGGCACCTTGAATGAATATGGTTATGAGTTTTTCTATGTTTGTCTACTAAAAATTATGAACATACCTATTTTTTGTGCTTTGGTGCTCTCCATTTCCTCACAACTTCATACATATCATTTATGATGAGGCACACATGCTTTACACTCCAGGATTATAATATTGACTCATTTTAAAGCTACATGTAAGGTCACATAACCACCCATGTTAGACAATGATTAAAAAAAATATTGGGCAATAGGATACAATCTCAAGATCTAAAGATTTTTTTCTTGCATTTCAAATAAAGTTTTATTGCTCTTATATATTCTACTTCTTCTTAAAATAGTTATTGGATAAGCATTTTATTTGCGTTGATGAGGAACCCTTTTCAACTTTATCCTAGTATGTACTAGTTTAGGATTTTGAATATGTGCCCTCAGTGTTATGTTTTAACATAAATCATTCACTGGTTTAGGTTTCACGATTTCTTCTTTTAGGGTTTTTCATATTCATGTTTTTATATTAAAATCCACATTGTTCTATTTTAAAATAAATCATTCACTATTCTAGGTTTGTGAATTTCTTCTTGTTAGGGTTTTTCATATTTATATTTTTATATAAACAAATTTGCCATCAATATGAGCTTATTCATCTATTTAGTCAATTATTGTGTGTCATCTTCTAGACAATTAAAATTTTGAATTTTGTGAAAAAATGAGATCATCAAAATTGGCCACCCCTATAAAGTCTTCCTACTTGGCCTAATTCTTGGTTTAGTTCCTCTTTCTAAGCCTTTGTTTTTTTGAATAAATATGTTCCATTTTGGCCTATCCCTTAAAAACATTGAGACCTTCATGAATTCATGGTGGCATTCAAATACTGTACCATCTTGGGCCTTAACCTTTTGCTCATGCACCTCTTCATATTATTCTTTGAACTACTGGAGAATGGGATATATTTTGGCCAATCTATCATTTGTTTTCTCTATCAATCTCTTCATACTTTCTATTGAACTATGATAGAGTTAATGCTCTTGAAGGTTTGGTCGAGGATTTTTAGCTCACTCTACAGTTTATCATACACTTGTTCTTTCTGTTCTTGTCAAAAAAGTGAAAAACCAACTATTTAAAAAACAACTACTTTTTCAACCTTGGGAACCACTTTTGGAAGGGCTGATAGTTTCTCCTTGAGCTATCTTATTTTTACTTGTAATTGTTTCTTTTTTGTTATCATTTTTTTTACACATTTTTTTTGTAGGTCATGCTCCATCATGTGGACTCTTGCTTGTGCTCTCATATTCATCTCTATACTTGAGGGTGACTAATGTTTGAAAGCAGTTCAACTATATTATGCTAAAGTGCTTATGGGTGGCTTGTTTAGTGATTTTACATACATTGTTATATTGTCTGCCTCAACCAAACTCCTTTCATTAGTACTATCAAAGTTCTTGCTCACATGTTTCATTTTTGGCTTACCTTTCAACTGCCATTTAGAGACACCTGCATTTGTAATAACAACTATTTTCTACTAAATAGACTCAAGCCTAGATAAATAACAAGAAATATTAGCTTATTCAACTCCATTCTTGTTAACCAAACTCATATGACCCTGAATAGGATGTTCAAGATGCTTACCATCTAGCTCATTTGAAAAATTATTTATTAGTAGAACTAGTAGGACTTGAAAGAAATATGTAAATACAGTTTCATCCACTTGATTGATAAAATATGGACCACTCTTTTCACTAGAGTTGAAACTTGGTTGCTCTAGAAAACTTGAACATGTGTTATCAAAAAGGTTGAAAAAGGTTTCTCCATGCTTTCAAATACATGTTGAAAATCCTATAATGAGATCTACCTTTTAGAGGAAGTTCCCATGTAGTTTGAATTATTTTCTAGCAACATAGAAAACTTAGATGCTTTACTTGTTTTGGTTGTAAAACACTCACACCTCTTGGCTTCACCTCATGTTGAATTGAGTCACCTCCATTGCAACCAAAATCAGACAAGGAAGGTACTAGTAATTTTGGATTACCTTGTATAATTTATGTGAGAGATCAAAATCGATCACATATCTTGACGAAAAACTCCTCCCTATGTCCCACATATGATATTTTCCTTTTAAGGTTTAAATAAGGGCCTTTGTTTTTATTTATAGGATTTCCATTTTCAATGGTGCCAAAAAAACATGAAGCACTGCAAGCACAATTATCAGTAGGGGCCCATTTCTAATTACTTTCAAATACTATATCATTACTAAGTTTTTCTTTTTTAGCACAATTTTTAAACCCAAATTCCTATAATACCCTCATCTTATGCATACCTTCAAGATGCCATATTTCTAATTTATACCATTTCCTTCTCTTACTTTATGAATGATAGTTTTTTTGTGTTTAACTCTATACACATGTACTTACCTGTTACACCTACATTTCAAGCATCAATATGAAATTTAAGTCCAAAAAAATATTATAATTTCTCTCATTTCGAGTATATGGACTCTCATCATTACAATAATCAACTAGATAATTTTGTGATTGCTTAACCAAACTATGATATTTTCCCCTCTTCTATTACCCATTTCTTCTCATAATTATGAAGAACCCTTCTAGGACTGACCTCCCTTTATGAAGAACACAAGATTATACTGAGAGGGGGGGTGAAAAGTATAGGACCACTTTTTTACTTTTATTTTACAAATAATATTATGTAATATATCAATGGTAATATCAATAGCAGTAATCAAATAAATGCACAAATCAACACACACAATAGAGACACCAATCCCCTAATTAAGTTTGTGGATTTCTATCCATAGGAGAACTCCTTCTCCTCTACTTTGGTTGGTACTGCTACCTACACTACACTGGCTTATGGATCTCTATCCACTGAAGACTCTTGACCTCACTCAAAAGACCTATCTTCATTACCCTAGCTAATGGATCTCTATCCACTGGATACTGTTGTCGTCTATACTCTATTACCTCTAAAGCTTACTCTTAGCTTTGTATCAAATCTATACTAAACATGGTACTTCATTCTAGCACAAATATGCTCAATATCTATCCTCAAATATGCAATAAATATAGTCATTTAGTCTAGCACAAATATTCTCAATATCTATCCTCAAATCTACACTAAACATAGTCCTTCAATATAGCACAAATTTGCTCAATCTCTATCCTAAAATTTGTACTAAACATAGTCCTTCGGTCTAGCACAAATATACTCAATATCTATCCTCAAATTTCACTAAACATAGTCCTTTGATCTAGAAAAAATTTGCTCAATCTCTATCCTTAAATCTATCCTCAAGCCTTAACACAAATTTTGTATCAATCACAAATAAACTTTTCTAGATCTGCTCCAGACCTTAACCCAAGCTTTAAACAAATCAATCAATTTAATCTGATCTCAAGTATTATCAAAGACTTATCTCAAATATACCTTGTAATATTCCACAAAATCTCACACTAATCTATCCACAAGTCCTCTCTAGAACTTGTCCAATCTGCTCAAGAAGTATTCACCAAGACTTGTCTAAAATCTTCTCAACAAGTCCTCACTAGAACTTGTCCAATCTTCTCAACAAGTATTCACCAAGACTTACCTCAAATATGTATTGTAAGCTTCCAAAAAAGCTTACTCAACTCAACTCAATATAACACAAAATCCTCTTCAATAACTTAGAAAATATTCACACAAAAACTTGTTTAATCTCGTATAAACATATAGAGAATTGTTAGAGACTCAATATGCTTCACACTCACAAAAACGCTCAATCACTTTCAATATCTTTTTCAAATCAATTTAGAAGTATATAATAATTTGTTTCACAAAAATTGAACTATCAATTCAACACTTCCACTTGACTAGGCTCAATCAAATCCACTCAATAAATCACTCAATGAAACATTCCTTGCTTACAAACCCTAGTCCAAGCACATTAACACTCACTCAAATATTTCCAAAAATGCTCATCAAACAATCTCACATAACAATGATACTCATAATATTTCACAAAAACTAGTTCTATATAGTTCTCAACTTCACATAACAATTATACTCATGATATTTCACAAACCTTAATCATGCATATGAAGGTTCATTCAATATTTCCAACAATGCTTATCAAAAAAGGTTTTTATCATTAACTTTCACTCAAAAAAACCTTTAACAATCAAACTCAACAATGCTTATCAAACAATATTTTTCACTCCAACTTAGCATTCATAACATCCAAAAATCACTCTCAAGGATAATATGCCCTTACCTCTTGTTTGAAGATGATTTGACCTCAAACACCTATCTTAATCACAACCACTCTTTTTCCAATATTGAGGGTTAGATAACAAGTAATTGTCCTTAATATTTTCTTTCAAAATATTTCACCAAGTCAAAATATCAAAAAACTTAATATACCTTATTTCTCCTTCAATACGATTTTATTAAATTTTTCAACAAAAATTTTCTAACTCCTTTGGCACACCTTATTACTCCTCTAAATAAGTTGAAAGTACACAAAAATCAAAATCTAAAATAGAATAATGCATATCCTTTTATCTCCCTCACAAAAACTGTATAATATGCAATTTCTACTTTAAATAACCTTTAAAAAATAGTTTTCGTAATTTTTGGGACCTTCAAATTTTTTTGAAACCAAGCAATTTAGCGCATACCTTATAGTCCACCAAAAATGTGCCTTGGCAGGTTTCGAATGTGTAATCCCTTCCTGTTAAGTTCCTTTGCAAAGCGTGCACCCACCTCATGGGCTACATGCCTCCACACAAAGAGAAAGTCTAGCACCTTCCCTTCATCCTTTTCCTCTCATGCAGCTTCCAATAAAAGACCTTCCTTGCTCACAAAAATGTAGACCATGAGATTTGATCCCTCAACCTCATGCCTGCCAAAGTCTTAACACCGCTTGTGGCTTCCAATCGTGCTACACAATGCCTTGAAACATAAAGCGAAATCCACTCTACTTTTTCCTCTCTTCTGCCTTAAAAAACCTTTTAAAAACACATGATTGTCTACCTTGAAATGCGCATGAATTTTGCATATAACACTTGGATAATGGATGAGTTATACCATGGTGTTTACCCTCCTTTATATACATAATGTCATATATTCGACAACGTCGATGATTTCAATTAATTTGAATATTTTTAAATTAATTTAAACTTTATAACCCTATCCTTTAGGGTTAGTTAAATTAATATATAAATTAATTTATAATTAAATTATAATTAATTTATAATTAATTTAATAAATCTAAGAGTTAATTAAATTAATTTATAATGAAAATATTATAATTAATTTATAATTAATTTAAATCCTTGGGTCTTGTCCTTTTAATATTATAATACAATATTATAATATTATTTTTCTTGGGCTTTCCTTTTGCCCTTTAAACCTCATATGACTACCTAGGAGCAATATTTCTTTTGCACTTCATTACGAAACCTGAAACTGATGTTGCTCACTAAAACTAACGCTTACTGGTGCTAACTTATTGACATCAATGACAACAAAATCTGCTCATATTTCTAATAATCTTCCCCTTTATCATTGATGGAAACCCAATTATATTTTATCATTTTATTAACCTTTTTGTTGTTATGTTCCCCCTGAGAAACTACTTCCCCTCACTGAATGCTCTCCCCCTAACTCAAATCTCTCCCCTTTTGTAATCAATGACAAAGGGCCACCTTTGGGGCTTGGGACTAAGAATGAGTCTCTTAGCTTAGCCCATACCCCAACTCCTATTGAGGTGGTTAGTTATGGGTGGGAGTATTTATATTCCTAGCATGCACTGATCTTTACCTTTATCCACTTTCCTCCTCATTTGATCCTTATGATCCCTCTAACTATTCTTGTTCCTTATTATCTTTGGAATTTTTGCTCTACACCACTTTGTTGTATGCCCATCATTATTGCACTTATAAAACTTAATATTATTATTACTTGGAGGTGCAAATGTCTTGGGATTTCTCATGGTGAAGCCATATCCATTCCTATCATGAACCCTGTAATTCATTGCCTTGTGACAAAACTGATTGCAAGAGTAGCAATAACCTTGAAAAAGTTATTGTTTTCTAAATTTTCCATATTCCTGTCTTTCATGTGGCCTGCATTGTGTAGCCTTGTGATAAAACCTATGATATGAGAATCATTTTCCATTGAAACTACCTTGGCTTGAACTCATTGGTCTTGTAGTCTCTTTTACCCTGTGTTCCTATTCCATATGTTCCTATTTTGTGCATTGTTCCTTTCCTTGTTGAACTTTCTATTTTCCAAATCATTCTCAAAAGTCTCACTCTCTCTTACGCTCTCTTCTTATGAAGTTTCTTCTTCTTCAGAACTTGAGGTTGACTCATCTCCTTATTTATTTTGTACCTGTTCAAAACCAAGACCTATCTTGTTTGTTGACCGTCTTTGTACCTTGATCATCTTATATATGATTTTTGAGCTCTTTCCAAACTTGTGTAGCTTATATTTAGACTCTTATACTTCCTTCCTTAGTGAAGCTCCTTCATGCTATAGTTTTTAACATTCTAAAATATTAGCTTCTAAATTTTATTTGAATCTCTTTTCCTTAGCTATTGACTTATTTAGATCCTCTATAAGCTTTCCTTTATCTTCATCACATTCTTGAAACTGAAGCTTAATTTGGAGTTTTCATTTCTTACCTTCATTAATGTATCAAGGGCATGAATAAGCTCACCCTCAAGACCAAATTCTCCATTCTCTTATTCTTCCTCTATTTTTTTTCCTTTGAAAACATATTTATTATTTTCTGACTTATTTTCTATAGGATCACCTCCTTTCTCTAATGCCATAAGTATATTCTCTTATGGTCCTTCAAGTGTATCTTCATATTCATCATCATTAAAACTGAAACCACTCCTTGTACAACTATCTTAAATATGACCAAAATTTCCACATTTAAAACACTTGAGAATTATTGGTGACCTTTTCTTAACCACTTTCTTTTCTTTTGCCAAAAATAGAACTTCATATTTATTATTATATGAGGAAATTTCATCACTATTAATTGAATACTTACTTTCTTTGTCTGCATAGAAACTCTTCTTCTATATTTGGAAGAACATTTTTCCTTGCTTGCCTTGTCCATCACTACTTTTATTTTGGTACCTATATTTTTTGTTTTCCTGTTCTTATGATCCTATTTTTCTTCATCATTGTTATTTCTAGTTTCTTAAAAATCATATGCATAGTGACCATAATTTCCACAATTGAAAAATCTAACATATTTTGTACCTTTAAAATTTTTTGGATCCTTATTCTTTCTGCCATAGTATACTTCTTCATAACTAGATAACTCATTGCTTGAATTTGGATTCTTACCCTTTGTCTTCTTAGTAGATTTGAAGGTTGCTTCCTTCTGGAACTTAGGTTCTTCTTTTATTCTCATCTCAAAATCTCTGAGAATGCCATGTAATTCATATCTTACCAAAATATCACTATCCTTTGATTCCTCTATAGCTGAAATCTTTTCACTAAACCTTTTTGGAAGTGACCTTAAAATCTTATCACAAACATCAAATTTTTGAACTTCAAGTCCAATTCATTGCATGGAGTTAACAACCTCATATACACGAAATAGATAAGCACTAATGATTTCCTCCTCCTTAAGTTTTAGGTCTTCAAATATTCCCTTGAGATTTTGCAACCTTACCTTGTTGACCTTTTTATCTACTTCATATATGCCTTGCAATTTATCCCAAATATCCTTTGTTGATTTGTAGTGCATAACATTTATAAATTTTTTTTATGCTAACCTATCAAAATTGTATTTATTGATTTTGAATTGTAATGATGTAGAATATTACCATATTTATCTGTAGGTGGAGTAGTTGGTGGTGTGTATCCATTTTCAACTGCTTCCCATATTTTATTTCGATGTGCCATTAGGTGGATCTTCATTATCATACTCCAAAATACATAATCACTTCCGTCAAACACTAGTGCTAAATTATCTGAGGATCCACTCTTAGAATCCATTTGTGTTCTTGTAATATTTTTGTTCAAGTTGCTAAACTCTTTCGAAGGAACTCACTCTGATATCAATTGAAGAACACAAGATTATAGTAAGAGAGGTGGTGAATCATATAAGACCACTTTTTACTTGTCTTTCTCAAATACTATTATGTAATATATAAATCGCAATATCAAAAACAATAATCAAAACATTGCATAAATCACCACACACAATAGAGACATCAATTTAATGTGGTTAACCTAATGTGGGCTACTCCATGGAGAAAATATTTCACTAAAATTTTCTCAATAAATCTCTTGGGGATACTTTCCTTATTACAATGTTTATGGATATTTGTCCAAATGAGACACCAATCTCTTAATCAAGTTCATGGATCTGTATCCACAAGAGAACTCCTCCTCTACTTTGGCTGGTAATCTTCTAGAAGAACTACTGCCTCTACTGCATTGAATTATAGATATCTATCCACTGAAGACTCTTACCCTCACTAAAAATATATGTCTTCACTACCCTAGCTAATGGACCTCTATCCACTAAATATTCTAGTCCTCTATACTCTATCATGTCCAAATATTGCTCTTATCTTTGTATCAAATCTACACTAAACATGGTCCTTCGATTTAGCATAAATATGCTCAATATCTATCCTCAAATCTACACTAAACACATTCCTTTGGTGTAGCACAAATCTACTCAATATCTATCCTCAAATATACACTAAACCAAATACTTCAGTATAACATAAATCTATTCAATATCTATCCTTAAATTTGCACTAAATACAATCCTTTGATCTAGCATAAATTTGCTCAATATCTATCCTCAAATATTCACTAAATAAATCCCTTCGGTATAGCACAAATATTCTCAATATCTATCCTCAATTTTTTCTCAATCCTTAACACAAAGCTTGTCTCAATCACAAATCAACTTTTCTTGATCTTCTCCAAACCTTAACCCAATATTTGAATAAATCAATCAAATCTGCTGTCAAGTCTTCTAAAAGACTTATCTTAAATCTGCCTTGTAATATTCCACAAAAGCTCACACTAATATATCCACAAGTCCTCTCTACAACTTGTCCAATATTCTCAAAAAGTTTTCACCAAGACTTACCTCAAATCTGCTCAACAAGTCCTTACTAGAACTTGTCCAGTCTTCTCAACAAGTCTTCACCAAGACTTACGTCAAATCTATATTGTAAGATTCCACAAAATCTTACTCAACTGAACTCAATCTAACACAAAATCCTCTTCAATAACTTACACAAGCTTCACACATAGAATTTTTTAATCTCACAGAAACATATAAAGAATTGTTAGAGAATCAATATACTTCACACTCACAACAATGCTTAATCACTTTCAATCTATTTATCAAATCAATTTATAATTATAGAATAATTTGTTTCACAAAACATGAACTATCAATTCAACACTTCCACTTGACTAGGCTCAATCAAATCCACTCAATAAATCACTCAATGAAACATTCCTTGCTTACAAATCCTAGTCCAAGAACATGAACACTCACTCAAATATTTTCAAAAATGCTCATAAAACAACCTCACATAACAATGATACTCATGATATTTTACAAAAACTAGTTCAAGATAGTTCTCAACTTCACATAACAATGATACTCATGATATTACACAAACCCTAATAATACATATGAAGGTTCATTCAATGTTTCCAATAATACTTATCAAACAAGATTTTTATCATTAACTTTTACTTAGAAAAACCTTTAACAATCAAACTCAAAAATACTTATCAAACAATCCTTTTCACTCCAACTTAGCATTCATAACATCCAACAATCACTCTCAAGGATAATATGCCCTTACCTCTTGTTTGAAGATGACTTGACCTCAAACAATTGTCTTAATCACAACCACTCTTTTTCCAATCTTAAGGGTTAGATAACAAATAATTATCCTTGATATTTTCTTTCAAAATATTTCACCAAGTCAAAATATCAAAAACCTTACTATACCTTATTTCTCCTTCAATACAATTTTATTAATGTTTTCAACAAAAAATATCTAACTCCTTTGGCACAACTTATTACTCCTCTCAATAAGCTCAAAGCACTCAAAAATAAAACTCTTAAATAGAATAATGCATATCCTTTTATCTCCCTTACAAAAACCTTATAATATGCAATTTCCACTTGAAATGACCTTTAAAAAATAATTTCCATAATTTTTGGGACCTCCACAATTTTTGAAACCAAGCAATTTAGCGCATACCTTATAGTCCACCAAAAAGGTACCTCAGCAAGTTTCGAACATGCAACGCCTTCCTACCAAGTGCGTTTGCAATGTGTGCGCCCACCATGTGGGCTACATGCCTCCACACAAAGGTAAAGGCTAATGCCTTCCCTTTTTCCTTTTCCTCTCACTTTTCCTCTCACATAGCTTCCAACAAAATACCTTCCTTGCTCACCAAAATGTAGATCACGAGATTTGATCCTTCAACTTCACTCCTACCAAAGTCTTAGTGTCACCCTTGGCTGCCAATCGCGCTAGACAACACCTTGGAACATAAAGAAAAATCCCCTCTACTTTATCCTCTCTTTTGCCTTATGAAACATTTGAAAAATACATGATCATCTACCTTGCAATGCACACAAATTTTGCATATAACACTTGGATCATGGATGAGTTATGCCATGATGATTTACCATCTTTTATATGCATACTATCATATATTCGACGACATTGACGATTTCGATTAATTAAAATATTTTCGAATTAATTTAAACTTTATAACCCTATCCTTTAGGGTTAGTTAAATTAATATATAAGTTAATTTATAATGAAATTATAATTAATTCATAATTAACTTAATAACTCTAAAAGTTAATTAAATTAATTTATAAATTATTTTATAATGAAACTATTATAATTAATTTTAATCCTTGGGTCTTATCCTTTTAATATTATAATATTATTTTTCTTGGGCCTTCCTTTTGCCCTTTAAACCTCATATCATCACCTGGGAGCAATATTTATTTTGCACTTGATTATGAAACCTGGAACTTATGTTGCTCACTAAAACTGACACTTACTGGTACTGACTTCTTGACATCAATGAAAAACAAATATGCTCATATTTCTAACACTTGATGCCTTTTATCCTCCTAAAAAGGTGAGCAAAAAAACTTGTACAATCTCCACAAAATCCATACCTCCATGGTCAGAAAAACCATTTAACCATGCTTGGTTCTTAATAGACTTTGGCAATCAAGAGATGACGAGTTTGAATCGTGTTGCCTCAATTTATGAACACAATCTTCTAAAATTCCATTCAATTTAATAACATCATCTCTACCACTACATGGGAGGTGCATATTAGGGTTCTATCAAGGTTTTTCTACATGTGATAGATCTATGTGAGATTTCTCTAACTTTAGGTTTTAACCCTTGGCTTGTTGAATATGAGTTTTTTAGCTTGCATCACTTCATGTAAATCTAACAACTCATATTTTCTCTATTTAGAACTTTTATATCAATGGATCGCACATCCTTATTTAAATCAATGGTTTAGAAACCTTCAACCAACTATATTCTATGGTCCGAACAATGATCACTACTATGCAATATATGGAAACTCTTCACCATTGTACTCTACCATAATAATATTATTGATAGGGTTAATGATACATCATACTCCTAATTGATCAATGAATTTGGTTAATTGGTGACATGAAATTGAAGGTGGGCCATAGATCTAGCAACATGAAATTGAAGGCAGACCATAGATCTAAAGATGGATAATTATGGGTCGTTCATATTTTCCAATGAATATAACCTTTAGAAAGTTGATTTTTAGGTTTGAGGATTTCTTCTTCTTAGGGTTTTTTTGTATTAAAACCTACAATGGGTTCCTATTTCCTATTGTTATTGAAAAGGAGAATTATTATGTATTTGGAACATTGAATGAATATGGTTATAAGTTTTTTGTGTCCATCTACTAAAAATTATGAACATGAATTTTTTTATGCTTTGGTGCTCTTCATTTCCTCACAACTTCATACACGTTCAATTTGTGTATCATTTATGATGAGGCACACATGCTTTACACTCCAAGATTGTAATATTGACTCATTTTAAAGCTACATGCAAGGTCGCATAACCAATCGTGTTAGATAATAATAAAGAGAAATTATTAGAAAATAGGGTACAAGCTTAAGCTTCAATTATTTTTTCCCTTCCATTTTAAATAAATTTTATTGATTTCATTTATTCTACTTCTTGTTAAAATGGTTGTGGGATAAGCAGTTCATTTACATCAACGAGAAAACCCTTTTCAACTTTATCTTGGTATGTACCAGTTTAGGGTTTTGAATATATCCCCTCATCATTCTATTTTAAAATAAATCATTCACTAGTTTAGGTTTGAGGATTTCTTCTTCTTAGGGTTTTTCATATTCATATTTTTATATTAAAAAAAATTCTAAATCTGAAATGTAAATCTTATTAACATCAAATAAGCAGTTTATTTGCATCGATGAGGAAACCCTTTTCAACTTTATCCTAGTATGTAAGATTTTAGGGTTTTAAAAATGTCTACTCAGTATTCTAATTTAAAATAATTCATTCACTGGTTTAGGTTTGAGGATTTCGGTCTTCGTAGGGTTTTTTATATTCATATTTATTTATATTAAAAAAGACTATAAATCTGAAATGTAAATCTTATTAACATCAAATTGAAATATGTATAAACTATATGCGAAGTGGCTTCTTAGATTTATTAAGGCAGCCACATAGTGAGAAAATTAGATGGTGTTAATGTTTCAAACTATGTTAAGATAGTTTTAGTTTATAAATAAATTAAATCATATATATATATATATATATATATATATATATATATATATATAATTTATAATTTTTTCTTAATACATGAAAAATATATTAGTTATAGTAATTTTATTTATTATATTTAAAAAGTATAAATTACAGTGTGCTCCATACTTGGCAAATACTGAGAGATTGGAATGAAAAGCATACTTGCATGGCAATCAACAATTATTTTTAAATAAAAGTCCATGTTAAGTTTCCAATGATACTTGTAGGGCATTGAGGTAGTTATTTTTAAATAAAATCCCATCTTAATTTTTTAAAATTGTCAAATGTGTGTTAGGGTTTAAAGACAAGGATGTTTGCTTCTATATAATATTATGGTAGTTATTATTTTCTTGCAGTCTTAGTTATCAAGTTTGAGTTTGTATTCGAGTTCGACACTCTTGAAGTTCAAAAAAAATTCGACATGTTTAAAAATTTGAAATAAAATTTGACATAAAATTTGATTATTATAAATACACATAATTTTATTTTTTATATTTATATAAAATTTAAAAATCAAAGACACAAAATCATAATATTTTTTTTTGGTAAATAAAAGTTGCAGGTTAACCCAAAACCTATTACAATATCCAGCCTTCTGCTAAGATTGTAGATCCTAGTCATCCTTGAAACTTTCTTACCAGAACTTGTGCTGAATCCCCTACAACACCTTACTAACAAGGCACACCCATACGTAAACATAACTGTAAACATTACTTACATTGAAAGGAAATTAAAGTTTGGAACTTTG